>CM056212.1:20509153-20681653 GCA_029692085.1 Gymnothorax javanicus | reverse complement strand
TGATGTGATACGACAGCCATGTCCAGTGGCATTTAGAATTTAACACAGGAGCGCGCTCAGATGAGCAGAAAAAAACTGAGACAGATGTGGAGACAGATGTGGAAGAGGAGGTGTGTAAGAGCTGCTGTTGAATACAGGATTATGGAGGCCTTTGAGAGCACCAGGGGTCCCTCATTTTGACCCACCCAGACTTTTGGAAACGCGATTTGAAATCCCTGCTATTTTCAATGTCACAAACAGGCCCACTCTGCATAGCTAACGCCAACCAGCTCTGTCACTTTTTTTTTTAGCATTTAGCTCTGTTATCCAGCCAATCAGAGAGAAGCTAATTACCGCAGAGGAGACGTCCGCTCAAAACAGGCTGTTGTTCAGTCACAAGAGAACTACAGATAGCAAATGGCCCATAAATGATGGATTTAATGGGTTTTTTTTTTTTGCTGTAAAGCTATAAAAATATTATATAACAATAGCATAATATGGAACCTATGAAGCAGCTTAATGTCTACCGGAGGGTGGCCTTCACGCAATGACGTTATCGCCAATATCATCAAAATGTCAGTTTGCCATGGTACAATAACTGAATTGACGTGGGTTTTGAAATAAATCACTGCCCCGACTTCCCAGAAGTCTGTGCTACCCCCTCTGAGCACCGCCCCCAAACAGATCCATAATTCCTCCTGTAGTCGCAGAGTAAATCTGCCTGTAAGGCACTGTAATGTTCGCACATCGGCGAGGAATGAGCTATCAGTCAGGAAGTGCAACGGCAAACACCCATGCTATGTCGCGCCGGCTGAGAGACCAGCCCTGCTACGCGCAGGGACGAATGGCGACTGCCACATAAAAGCATAATGAACACTTTCACCTCCGGCGGCGTACGGCCTAACTGATGAGCCTTGGCGTAGACGAGCGCTGCTGAACTGCACGCGTCGCGCCTGTTTACGAGCGGCTCGCTAAAGGAGTGACGCGGCTGCTTTTTCAAAAGTTCCTCATTTTTTTACAAGCAGTTATTTTCCATTCCAGTTCTTTAAAGCTTTGCGCCATATAACACATTGACAGAGATGATTTTTGGAGGCAGACATTATTTCCATATTAATAAAGCCATACTGTGGAAACTCAGATATACAGTATCCTCCCCCCACTGTGTAGAGCAGCTGAGGGCTTAATGGGGAAGTGAGCACCTTCTTATCATTCAAGTCTGTGATCGCTTTATCTCTTATAGGGAAAAAGCTCTTTTCCCATCCCGTCAGTTTCCCCACGCTGTCAGACGATGTGTTAATACCCAGCACACTTTGTGTGTCTCTCCGTACTTCCTGTGTTAAAAGGGAGACGTGGCGTCAGGTATGTGACATGAGGGCTGTTGCAAGATGGCATAACAGATGTCGTCACTTGGTGTCAAGTTACGCAGGACTGTCATCAGCTGGTGATCAGACAAATCTTACTTCTGAAAGCACCCCACGGTAAATTCCCTCTGATTTTGGCTGCCTACATTTTCGTTCTTTGCAGTATCATTACTGTGCGCTTCTGTAGACTTATAGTCGCAGTAGTGTTGGAGCAGTCATGTTAGCTTCAGGTTTCCTTTAATCCCATCTCTGTCTCTCTTTCTCCAGTCGCCCAGTTTTCTGACCATTCACCAACCACATGACACGTCAAAACGCGCCGCGGTGTGAAGCCGGACCTCCTTCTTATTCTGACGCAGAACACAGATCAGAGGCTGTCCCGGGCTGGCAGCAAAGTTGGGGTTAGGATAGCCCTAGTCTTACTACTGCGCTAATGCTAATCGAGGACCGGCATACAGGGAAATAGCAACCAGGGAATGATATATCCACGACCGGCACACAGGGGAGATGAGTGAGGGTCCTCTATATATCGGTGACCGGCAGGACTAGGGTTAAGGGCTTGATTCGCCTCAGTCTGTAAGAAAACCCGTTAAAGGTCACAGCACCCCCCCAAGTACCTGTTACTGGGAAACTGAAAGCACTTTGGCAGCATCTTGACCCCTATCTGAAAAAAAAAATCATATTGGCTGCCTGTATTCCTGCAAAGAGATTCTGTTTTTGAGTTCTCTCACACCCTGTGCCTCACTGAGGTAATGATAGAGCACGCCCGATTGCTCGTCGGCTCTCAGCCAATTATGGCAGGTATGACAGAAGCGTCCCGTGGCTCAGGGACCAGCCTGCTCATCATGAGTCATGCAGCCCTGTAGCTTTACTGCATGAGCACAGAGTCGGACTCCAGGCCCATTCCTCACAAATGTATCACTCCCTTCCTTTCCTTCCTCCCTTCCTCCCTTCCCCACCCTTGACTCCACTCGTTGGGTACGCTAGGAAAAGAGGAGGTTAGGACAAGGGAATCGAAGCCTGTCCCAAAGCACTCCCTCGCCAATGGCGCTTCGCACCTATAGAGGGCGCTCCTCTTTATGGGGGAGGGTTTAATTATACGAGTGAACTTTGAGGGTGTGACCACTTCTAATGTGAAGCCAGCTGGAGTCTCCGTAGTAACCCACGGCAACATGGGCGGGGTTTTAAAACGGACATTAGGCATGCGGGTTACTTTAGACTGGCTGGATTGGACGAGGGCCGAGAGGGTGATTATTTCTCTCTCTGATGCTCTATCGGTGTGATTCTGAGACGAGGCTGATGCTAACGAGCTGTGCATGACGAGTTCACTGAAACGAGGCATTTTAATTAATGATGGAGGAGCACGGCGCATCTTATCAGGATGCACTGCTGTCCCCAGGTGGCACAGGCCCTGTGTGTGAGCGTGTGTGTGTGTGTGTGTGTGTGTGTGTGTGTGTGTGTGTGTGTGTGTTTGAAGACATCTCAAGTGGGCACTTGGGGGCTATGCCCTCGTGGTCGTAGGTGACGGGACTCTAGTAAAAAACTTGTTACGTGACAGAGTTGTCGTCAAAGTTTGCTGCGATGTTGCACTGGAAAGTTTGAAAGGTGGTCATACGTATTGACTGCCGTAATAAGTGCTGCGCAGCGGTCAGTGAAAGTAGCATTCGCCAAGCAGGAGAAAGGCGTTCCGTACTCACCGTGGTTGTTTTGACTCTGCCACCCGGCTGCGTACAAGTCCAGCCCGATCTGTTTACTAAGAGGTCACAGCCCTCGTCTTCCAAACAGGGCAACATCTCGCACCACTGCCTGGTCCTTACGATGCGTGCTGCGGAGAGAAGGACGGGATTGGGTAACACCTGCGACTAGAGGAACAGGGATGAGTCAACACTGCCAAAGAGAGGAGCTGTGATTGGTTGATATCTGCATAACAATGTTCACTCTTTTTTTGCAAACTGAACATGGACAGTGAGAAGTACTGGCCCAGAGTGTGAGGAGGTGTTTGCCTTCGCCTCGTCCTCCGGCTCATGAGCTCATTAGCTGTTTTCACCAATAGATTCAGCCGTTGATTAGATCATAGTGAGAAGATTTTTAGGGGTCACGAGAGCACTCGCTGTCTGCCATTTGTGCAAAAAAAAATAAGGCACAAATCCCAGGTGAAGTAAATGTCATGGCTAATTAGCTGATTAAGGCTAGTGGTTGGCATGACAACCAGAATCTGATACGGCACTTGTTGCCAAGTTCAGCTCTCAGAATTTTGACGATTTTATAAGCTTCAAATCAGAGGTTCTCTTAGGTTTCTCACAGAAAGGGCCTGTGTGGGTGCAGGCTTTCGTTCCAGCCTTGTCCTTACACACCTGACTCTACAAATCAGCCCCCTGCGTGAAGACCTTGGGTAAGACCTTGATTAGCAGAATCAGGTGTGTAACTGCTTGGCTGGAATGAAAGCCTGCACCCACACTGGCCCTTTCTGTATAAGGCTGTTCTACCCTGCTGTGTACCATCATGCATTGCTGGACCTCTCCTGAAAGTGTGGAATATGGTCTGCTCCAGCTCGTACTGATGGTGGATGGAGTGCTGTTAGGCTGAGACCCTGCTGGTGGTGTGACGAGGGTAATGGGACAGACTTTGATCTCTGAAGGCAGGGGTAAGGGATTGAGAGCCTGTATGAGTGACAGAGGTACAGACCATCTGAGGCCACTGTGAAATATGATCCGAGGGTTACCTTCAGGGTCTCGCTACTGTTCCACAACATGCGTCAGTTTGCGTCATTTAGGTCTGCCAGTTTAAAATACAGAAATAACACAGCATCACCCTGGAAGCTAGCTTTATTGTTAAGTCAAGGCACTTCACCAGTGAAATGTGCGTTGGCTAGCTCGCGGTAGGAAGTGTAAGCTGGCTAGCACATGGAACAGCTGGAATTATCCACAGATGCGACAGATACTGCATATCCGTGGGTCCCAAGCTAGCAAAGGCTACCTCTCTCTTGCACAGCACAGGTAGTTCGCTAGCCAGCCACAGCGAGTTGAGCTAATGTGGATAGCCCTGTGGATAGCCCTGTGATAGTGAAGCCTTTGGGGGGCTGAGGAGAAGGACAGAGGGGCAGTGAGATGAGGGGGGGGCTCACTCATTTGTGGCTGTCTGCTTTACAAGGGAATTGGTGTTGATCTTAATAAACCAGAGTCAGCCGGAATGCCCCCTACCTCCATCCACACCTCTATCATCTCGCCGGAGTATCATTGGACAGGAGAAAAGCCAGGGAAAAGAGAGAGAGAGACAGAGAGAGAGGGATGGAGAGAGTAGTGAGAAACTGTGCCTCTCGGAGCTACGCAGGCTCTTATTCATCCAGGGGAGATGGGTTTTTATGTCTTATCACACACAAACGTCTATTTATACAAAACTAGGGCACCCACTTGTGTTTGCATACTATACTCTGGCACCCTGTTGGGGCCCACAGAGAGGGAGGGAGAGAGAGAGAGAGAGAGAGAGAGGTGAGTGGGAGAGAGATGTGGAGGGAAGAGGGAAATATCAAGTAGGGGTACGTTTCCCAAAAGCACAGTTGCAACTTACATAGTCCAACCGTACACAGTCAGTGGTTCCAGCTATGTAAGTTAGCTTCTTCGCTTTTGGGAAACGTACCCTGACTGGATTTTGAGGGACAGAGGAGTCCGGCAGGGGGGCTGGGGGAGTGCGCGCACACACACACACACACACACATGCGGCAGTACGAGGGCTCGCAGTATCCGCACCTGTGCGCGGTGAAGCGGTTTCTCCCCCTCACACAGGGCAGACACATGCTCGCCGCCCCGAGGTTCGGCCTACCTGCTGCTCCTCTATATACGCCGCTAATTGTTTTATTTGCTTTGAGGGCAGAAAAATCACAGATATGAATTTGCATAATTAATAAACTGCTGCGCCTTTCCTGCATTATAGCCAGGAGAGGCTGAATTCTGGGTTTTGATTAGCAACAAAAACCCTGCCGCTGTTGCGAACTGTGACTGAAGCGTTTTCATTTTTCAGTATCTGAAAGGCACTTATGGAAATCCAGCTTCACCTGGGCACACAGCTCACATAAGAAGCCACCAAACAGGAGTAAAACTTAGAAGTCAGGTTGAAACGCCGACAGTGAGAAATCAGGCGTCATTATAAAGCGTTCCGTGCTAAACTCGCTCAAGAAGTCTCCAGGTTCAAGCTTCAGTTCCAGTTGAGTCGGGACATGACAAACAGCAGCACTTTGAACAGTTGATCTATTTTATCCTTCTCGAAAACTTTTTATCGGGCTGAAAAAGGTGTTCACAGATAGAGAACATACACTTTGTGCAAGAGGCGAAGAGGAAAGCCTTCTCTTGATTGTTTGTTGATGTTTTGAGGCCATCACTGCTGTGGACTGATGGGCTCTTTGCCTGCACTGTAGCGCTTGAAAGTAAAAAAAAAAAATAAAAATACACACGGTGTCAGGCAATTCAACCGATTCATAACTGTGATTGTGAAGGCTGAAAATGGCTCAAATGGCCTGGAATGGTGGACAGCGATTCAACAGCAGAAAAATATACGCATGCCAAGCCCCTAACAATCCTAGATTTGGCCTCTCACAAAAGAACAGGAACACTGTATAAAATGTATGGAAAGTGCATTAAGGTCCAGACGCTCGTCACTGCAAATGTGCCCTTCACATTGGTGCGGACGGACACCCAGTTCGGTTGACAGTTTATGTGAAAGAATAGCGCACACTTTTTTTCACTTAATATTCATTTATTTATCTCGGAAATCCAGTGCATGAGATGTGGGTCACTGTCCTGAGAATTAACAGTAGTTGTAAAGCTGAGATGTTGTGAGAGGAAATTTCCTCCCCAGTTTGCTCTCAGATACTAAACTCTCGAGCGTGCAGGACACTGCATGTTCACTGTAAGATCTAAAGGTGCTCAGAGTTGATTTAAACACCGGACAGTTTATTGAGCAGCGCCAGTGCTCTACAGCGCAGAGGTACACTAAGGCCTCGACCTCGATCCATCTCACAGACAGCAGGCTGGCCAGGATAACATTGTTAAACGAGCACTGCGACGCCGTTTTGTGTCCTGCCGTTTAAATCAGAGAATTCGATTTTGAAACCATCCGTCCAAATCGTGTGAGCCACAGGTAAACCAGGGTGAGAAATTGGCTTTATCCCAAATCGACCACGACATCCTCACTCTGCCCAAACCGTTTCATTGGCGCGTTCGTGTGGAGCGACCGCCGTGTTGAAGTCTGTCTCAATCCTATTAGTACCAAGTGTAAGTCGATTGTGATACCCTCTAACAGCAAGTCTGCGTCAATGCTAACGATCTCGCTCTCCCTTACTGGAGGCAGGATGGGAAGTCGTACACAACCCATGGCATCAACCCTCCATTTTGCAATGAACGGAGGCAAGTACGTCCCAAACATCACATGTACTTATACCCTCCTCCAAGACTGTGAGAGAGGCCTCACACCGAGGGACGCTCAACAGAGAGGCGCGAGTGGCTACGGAGCGGTTTGGGAGAAGAATGCTGTGCTCGAGTTTCCCCTGCATTTTAGGCAAGATTTGGCTACTGTGCGTCAGCCATGATGGCCTTTAAACGCTGGCTATAACGAACCGGAATGTTCTGCATTAGGCAACAACTCTGAACAGGGCAAGAACATTCATGGCTTCTCACTGGCCTGTTCTCAAAGCTGGTAAAAAAAATCTGACATCACAGTCCATCAACTGTTCTCTCGTTATGTTTAATATAATTTTCATGAAAATGATCAGGGTTTGTTTTATATTTGACCACATCAATTATTAAAAATGGGCATAAAACGTCACAATCATTCATCTCTTGGGTTGTAATTTTATTTATGGCTTTTATCCTTAATACTGCCTGTCAGTTAGCTTGATTTCATATTTTCCAAGTCAATAACTTTGCTTTGAAATTGGCAGCGGTGATATTTCGGATGTGTCATAATTCAAATCGGCCCTCTGACGTGCTCTGAAATAAGGCATAAATCATAAGCGAGATTATAATAGTGTTCATTCCCCTCTGTCACCGACTGTCACAGGGGATTGTGGGTCTTAAATTTCAGTCACCCTCTTGCCGCCACCCCCCAACCGCCAACCGCCAACCACCAACCCCCAACCAGGTCTGTGCCTCAAAAACCAGCTGCTTCTCGGAGCATTACCATTCAAAGCACAGCCCTTCATTATAATGAGAGAATAATAAGAGCTCGAAGACCACATTAATTTAATCCAGAGCATTTCAGCTCACTTCAGAGTCTGCATTACAGAAACTCGGCACTTTCCCAGAGGGTCTGGAATGTTCCTGGAGAACAGTTTAAAATCCCCTCAAATCAGCCTGGTTAGTTTTCATGCGAGCTGGATTTAAACAGTTCAGCAAAAGCAATTCACTGTTCAGGTTACCAGTTCCGAATGACCAGGTCTATGTACAGGTCAGAATTCAGTGCAGGGTGTACCATTTAGTATCAATACTTAGTATTTACTGTATAGCAAGGGTACTCAATCTAATCCAGAATGAGCTTTCATTCTAACCAACCAATCACACGCCTGATTCTACTAATCAACCCTCAAACCTTTTGCCATTGGCCCTCGATTAGTAGAATCAGGTGTGTGACTGGTTGGTTAGAATGAAAGCTGTACCCACACCGGCTCATTCTGAAAAACAGTGAGTATCCCTGCTGTACAGTATTCACTGCATGAAGTGTGCATCCAGGAAATTTGCATTTGATGACTAAAAAAAGCCGACAAACGTGTTAGTAAACTGAGAATTTGCAGGAGGGGTTTTCTTCCTGAGTTTGCTTGTAGCTGCGAAACTTCTGAATGCGTTGGAGTTGCAGAAAAAAAAAAAGGGCAATAAATGATGCTTGTTTACGCAAATGGGACACTTACTGCTCCCACTCAAGCTGTGAATCATCGTCGCTCTCGCACAAAATCTGGGTTACGATGAAATAAGCCACAAAATGTCCATCCTCCAGTCTATGAAGAAGCTCTCTGTATACTTTAGATGTCTTCACTCAGAACATGTCAAAGATACCACCCTGACTTAACAAAATGTTTAATTTTCTTTTTTTTTTTGTTTTGCTAGTTTGCATGGGACATGTCGAATTTGGTGGTATGAGTGATACAGACCACCTGCAGGGGGGGTCCTGACATTACTCCAGCAGCTCAATCGCTTCGTGAGCTACGGCGGAGAACGCCGTGGCGAAGTGGGGAGGCCGCCGTTGCCGAGGGTCATGTGATAAACAGCGCCCGGCAGGACAGGAGCATCTCTCGCACTGACTGCCCCCCAGCTGCATCAGATAGCGCACTAACCGCTGGAGGACGCCTGTGTCCCATGCAGTCATGTAAAGCTGCAGCAGGCGAATTCTCTCCCCAGAGGAGCAGCAGGGAGGTTTATTTTTGTTTCCTCTTTAAAGTCAGCAGCCAGCCTGAGTAATCAGCTGCTTTAAACTGACAAATTAAGAGCTCGGCGGCATCCCTGCGGCTCGGGCTCGAGCGAGAGTGAGAGCGAACAGCAGTGACACAGAGCGCAAGAGGACGACACACACCGTGCACTTTTCATTTAGTGTTTACACTATAGCGCGGTGTACAGTTCAGACACAAGTCTTACCAATGCTAATGATAGCTGATAGGCTACAAATGCAGATGTGAAGAGTTTGCATGAAGTACAAACACTCGTCTCAGGAGACATTGCAGACTGTGGGATGGAGACGTTATTCTTCACACCTCACAAAAGTGTATCCTTTCACCCTCCCCCATCCTTTTTAAACCTAAACATTTGGAGAAAGTGTCCATATAATGCCCCCTTAGCATTAGACTGTCCCCGACCCCCCAATTCCCAACTCCAAAACCCCTCGTTTTCCCCTCCCGACAGGTACAAATAATTGCACCCCAAATCAGCAGTACATAATTTATGTTTTCCCCAAACAAATTACAGTTATTTTGCAAATGGAACTGTATTGTATTTTCTGGCTATATTTGCTAAATTAGTTTAGTAAAAACCAAAACTCTACCCCCGTACCTTTCACAGTCAAGAACCCAATGCAGACATTTTTTCTCTGAGTTGTAGAGCAGTGACTGTATTTTACTGAGAAAGACTTTCCCCTAAATACACTTCACCAACCTGTCCAAAAAAGTTGTAGCTCAAAATGTTTCGTTCCCTGCACCAAACTGCATTATTTTAACCACCCTTTAAATAAAGGTATTTGAAATATCTCCTCTAAATGCTTGACTTACTTGTTTATTTAAACCTCAGGCTATTCGGCTTGGTGATAAATTTTTCTCCCTTTTGCAGTTTCCCGAAAAGATGCAAGCGCTCGACAGGATAAATGGCTACATCCAGCACTGATCTAATAGCCACACGTAGCATTGTGGGTTTATCTTTGTTTACCAGCATCTAAAATCAATCATTTTGATAAAAGCAATATGCTTGAGTGCCGCTGCTGAAACCTTTTAAACTTTTAAATGTGAGACCAAGACTTGCTGCCATTTTGACTCAGAGTCCCTGACAGAAGAGATATTGTATCTTAATGGGACCTTCCTGGCAAAATATAGGATGATTAAATCTTAACTCCCAGTGAGGATAGTCTTTAGTGCATCGATACTGCATGATTGCTGCAGATTTCCCACGTTCCCCAGTTTTACATAAACTCATGGGCGTGTGCTTAGTGGACTGGTAATTTTTGAGAGAATGGTGAGTTGGGAGAGACCTTGAATCGCTTTGGGTGGAGAATCCGTTCCCCAATGCCTGACATCTGTCATTGCGTATTGGGACCTTTGAAACATTTATTTCAGAGCCTCTGGCCAGTTTGGGCCCATTCAGATGATTCTAGAACTGCCTGGACCTGCCTGTATTGGTTGGCATCAGCTTAACCCGTGCATATTAAGTCAGAACAGTAGAATCTAGAACGTGTAATCTAGATCTCTCCAGTGAAGTGAGTTACACCTGCCGTTTTGCACGAAAGTGCACGATCCATGGAGGAGGCCGCTCGTGCCCTTGGCCAGCTGATCTGACCGATTAGTGACCCTCTGCTTCAGAATCTGGGTCAGTTGGCAAAACCCAGTGACTGGAAGCAAATATTCAGGGGGGAACCTGGATTTTATGCTTCTGCTGATCCGGGGAGCTCTGATCAGAGGCGCACTGATCCCTGGAGCGCATTCCTAGCATGGACCAGTGCTCTCGACCCAGCTGAGCCTAGCTGATGACCAGCTGAAGTTATGGCAGACTGGCTGCACTGAGACAGTACACAGAAGGCTCATGCATTGTGGAAGGATTGCACAGACACCCACACACACAAACACACATACACACACACACACTCGCTCAAAGCTTGCCCAATGCTGACATCGCCTGTGTTCACAGATCAGGCGTGTAGACTCCTGCTGTAATAATGTAGCCCTTTATTTAGAAATGCTGAGCTTCACTTCTCTGGGGCTCTTTATAAACACAGAACCAGAGCTCCTGTCTGAGCCGTTTCTGTCACTCTTTGGATCCACACCCTCCATTCACAGTCAGGGCAAACGCTCCAGGGCACAGACGAGACATACCGTCACTGACATGGATGCGCTGTGCGTAACTTTCCAGTAACAAAGCAATGCACTCATCTAATCCATGCAATTACTTTTAATGTGAATTCTTTGCAACTACTGAACCGAATGGTATGCAGAAGTATTCTTGACCTGAAGTATGTTTTACACATTACAGTATTAGTAAATCTGATGATTAGCTTATATCAAAGGCCCTTGGTATATTATTTTTTTCTGCACTGACTGTCCTTAACATGTTTAGCATGGTCTCCTAGCCAGGTGTTCGTGTTCAGGAATGGAAGTGTTGCTATGTTTGTAGGAAGTAAGGGAGACATGAGTGTTGGAAAGCAGGAAGTGGGAGAGGCAGGAAGTAAGGGAAACATGAGTGTTGGAAAGCAGGAAGTGGGAGAGACAGGAAGTAAGGGAAACATGAGTGTTGGAAAGCAGGAAGTGGGAGACAGGAAGTAAGGGAAATATGAGCATTGGAAAGCAGGAAGTGGGAGAGACAGGAAGTGAACGAGGAAGTGCAGAAGGGGATGATAAGATAAGGGAGGTGTAGAGGACAGGATAGAGCAGCTCTGAGCTTTGAAAAGCCCCTTGTTTACATTTTATCAATCCCAGGGCCCAGTGAAATTGCCAACTCTTACACCGTTAAGTCGACCAAGACGAAATAAAAATAGCCAACAGGGCCACTCCAGTGAAGGAAATACAGTCGTAGCGAAGCTAACCGAGCCGAGGCCCTCTGTCTTCTGCCTCACAAAGCACACCATTAATTTCCCATTTGTTGCAGAGGTCTATCAGATTATCATCATCTTTCACCGGGAAATTATAATAACTCTCGGCAGTCCTCTCCACTCCACTCAGCGCTGCAGTGTTGACTCAGCCTCGCTGGTCTAAAGAAAAGCTGGTCTTAAAGGCTGCCCAGACATAAATTCATTAAAGAGCTGGGCTTCTGTGGCTTTTTTCTTTGTGTAATTTGACCTAAAAAAAAAAAAAAAAAACGTATTTTTGAAAACGCTGCCCCCGCTTGCGATCTAGAACATACTGTAGGCATGCGAGCTGGAGAAATGTAGATCGTTCGATGTAAAAATGGGAACGACTTTCCGTCGTAAAACAAAAGACCTTTTATCGAAGGTAGCTACGACTGAACTGGTTTATAGTCCTATTCTCTGCGATAATATGTAAAATCCTCCGCTGAAGAACTCAAATTGCTTTTGGAGGCAGAGTTTTATGGTTCACTTACGGTGGGAAGGTGAAACCTCGATATTCACTGCAAAGTAAACCCCTCCACCGCCTTCACTCCCGCCCGCCATCTTGCAGGAGGGGCCAGAATAATTTGCTCCCTGAAAGCCGAAGCAGGTTTTACACGGTGAAGTGCAGATGCGGCTCTTTTTGCTCGCTGATACGAAATGTTTGCATTAGAGCTCCATTCCCGGAAAGGCCTCTGCTTCAGTCAGGCTTAAAAAGATAAACAGCTAAAGAGGGAGGAAAATTCCATCTATCGGCTACCATACGCTGCATAGACAAACTCGCACAGACTCTTCACAGTGAGAAGTTTTTAAACTCATTTCCCCATAATGACTACAAATAACGACCCAGGCCATATCAATGAAGACGACGTTTGACGCCTTGGGGATAGTCCTGTTTTCAATCAATGGGGAGGCCGGGGAAAAGGTCTATTGATATACATATACGCGTCATATGTAGTCTTCATGGGGAAAAGAGTTAACCGTTTGAGCGCCATAGGCAACTAAAGTTGCCCAATGGTGTAAGATATCAAAACCAGATGCTGTTGAAAACCTATCATGTGGCAACTTGTTTAAAAGAGCTCCCGCAGGGGAGCTCTTTTAAACAAGTTGCCACATGATAGGTTTTCAACAGCTCGGGATGATTACATTTTTAATTCCTTGAAAATTTATTCAGCGCTCAAAGGGTTAACTCTGCCGCCACAGGCCATCTCAGTGTGAGCCGAAACCTCCCCTGTCAGCCTGCCCTGCTCTTTTATGAATCTATAATCGTAAAAATCAGTCAAACGACAGATCATATTTAGCACGAAAGCTCTGAGGGAAACAGAATGTTTGAAAAACAGCCTCTCAATTTTCAGATGGAGACGTCATTTTTTTTTCCCACACGGAAACCACGTATTGCTCTCCCATGTCACCATATAATTCCATTCTCTCTCTCTCTCTCTCTCTCTCTCTGAGTTTGCATTTATTGTTTGTGTCTGCACCTACACGGTGTTGCTGACTTGCGGGGGCGAACAAATAGCCAGCGAGCTCGGAAGCCGCAAAGCCCCGCAAATATCAAAACGCTCCCAAAGCCGTTCTCTTTGAATTCGCCGGCGTGTGATATTTCACGAGATGACTTCACAGCGCGGAGGGTGACCTTGCGCGCTGGCGACACGGACGGCGAGAGAGGCGGAGCGGCGGAGCGCCAGGGTAAATGCGTCATGTGGCGCCTCGTATGAATAATCTCTCTCCAGGCACATTTACCGATTCAGCCTCTCAGTCTCCAGATTTCACTCTCATTATAAGTTTGATGTTTAAGTACGGGGGTGTGCACGGGGCACAGGCAGGCGGGCACACTGTGAGAAAATCATGTGCATCATTCTACCTTTAGAGCAGGGCTGTCAAGCTGGTCCATAAAAGGGCTGAGGGGCTGCAAGTTTTCAATCTAACAGAGCAGAAGCTCACCTGATACAACTAATTTAATCACCGGATCTCAGTCGGCACAGTTGATTGGTTGAATCAGACGTGATTTGTGAATAGGGCGTAATTTTTTGGCTATTTGGACACGGCCCATGTCCCCCTCTCCGCCTATATGAATCTACCAGGACGCCACTGTGGATGCAGTGCAGAGGGCACATTTCTGAAAAACTCTGAGAAAGTATTTGATTGGACACCCATTGCAATCGTGCACCTTTCCCATCTGAGATGGTGATTAAACGTGTACCTCACATAATTTCTGCACTTACGGTTGTGAATTGGTTTGGTTGGTTTGGTTGGTGGGCCTGTTCGTAGACACCCATCCATCCACCATTTAACCGTTTAATTTCTGGTCTAAGAGAGGGATGGGGACTGGGATCTATTCCAGCTTTGAATGGGCGAAAGAGGGGAATATTTTTAGATGTCTCCTAGAATAGTGAAAATATGTTTTGCTGTTAAGAAATAACATTGCCCTGCTGAAGGATAACCAACATGTAAGCGGTTTATCATTTCTGAATATAGTGGCCAAGGTTCCCTTGAAGATCACAATCACGTGCAAGAGCTTCGACGCTATGAGAGCGCAGTCTTCTATGGGCCCGTCCATCGATAAATGGAAAAGCCTTTTCTCATTATGATGAAGGAGGACCTTAGAAGTGTGTGAATGGCTGTGCAGATAAAATAATCCAATTCTCTGAAGCACAAACACACTAAGAGCTTCCATCAATGAGGATAGAGGATATTTCTACCACGGCTGTCACATTGCGACCAGTCTCTCATGGTACAACCGCTATCACGAGTAACCTATCCCTGTGTATGCAACAGGCTGCAAATCAACAGTGTTAAATGAGTCTATTCTACGATACTGGATTTCCTCCACTGAACATGGATGATTTATTCTTAATTCACCTGGCAGCTCGTTTGCGCTGTAAAAATGTCATCAACGGCCGCAGTTATTTAGTCACTAATAGATGCGTTTGCCACGTCTGCCGTGCGGATTGACGTGCTGTTGGGCACAGCAGTGATAAGCTGTGAATGATTGTGCCTCACCTTGTGGAGATTCTATTGTGGAATTACGTGCATTTCAGGAATGAATCTGGATATCTACCAAATGACTCAGACACTTTTAATACACCATATAATGGGCAGTGTCTTTCCTCGCAGTAAAAAGACATCAGCTAATGTCATAAAGGGCCATATAATTCTCCAACTAACCAAACAATAAAATTTCACTACGTCCTATAGATTTAATTAAATACAGTGAGCATGATATAGAGTTTAATATACAAAGAAACTCTTCCCTCCTAATTAAATTATGGGTTAGAGTGGGATCGGTTTGAGGACCCGGGGTTTACAAAACTGGGATATGCACCGGAAGTGTCAAAGTGATTTCATAAATCTGTGTGAGAGAACTTAAGGACAAGCTCACGGGACCTGCGACCTCTCTGTGCAGCATTACGAATTAATTGTGCGCAAGGCGGGATTCTGCCCATGATGACATCACTAATGTGAATGACATCGCCCCTCGAACTCTGGAGACACCTGCAAATGATGAATCATGTGACACCCCGCTGCTTTATGACGTACAGTCGCGCATTTATTATCCATGCGGATAATGCCATTTATCAGCCGGAAACCCCTTTTGGCCAAAAGTGCCTTAAAGTACTTCCATACACTCTCTGTGCGAGGCATTGAGAGCACGTACGGCCATTCGCGAATATGACACACGCTGTCCGCGGGCTGGATTGTCTTCCAGCACTTTATATTTTATTATTTGTTCTTTAATATCTGGCTTGCAACTACCGTAGCATATTTCCACTCAGAAACTTAGTTCAAGCTTCACCCTGATCAGTCTGCTCTGGAGGGAAGTGCTGTGAATTTTCCTGTTGGTTGCCTATCTTTGGGATTCCTAGGATTATTTTGCTGAGTCTAACAGCTTTTCACCAGGCTTCCCCGCTTTTGAAGTGAACATATTCCCCCAGGGTCATTCGTATGAGACGTCCAAACCTCCACAAACTGCTCCTCTCCATGCAGAGAAGCAGTGACTCTTCTCTGAGGTCCTCTGAGATGACTCAGTTCTTCACCCCATCAAGGGCAGTACGTCCCAGCATTCTGCAAAGGAACCTCATTAAGGCCATTTGTTTTTTTAACTTTTGTGCATTTGCTTAGCAGGCGCAATTGCAGGGGCTATTTTTAATTGCTTGTATGTTTGCGTTATCCATATTTGCCGCTGGATAATTCCGCTGGAGTAATTAGGATTAAGAACCTTTCTGCGGTGCTCGGCAGCTGTGCCCTTCCCAGAATGCAGTTCTGCAGACACTCAGGCGGAGACCCAATTACCCATTTCACACGTGTGCCATTTGTAATTTTAATATTTTGACCCTGACCCAGTGTTCTGCTCACGTAGAGCTGGAAAGAAAGAGAGAATGGAAACGCAGTGTTCTCGTCCTGTACGAATGCGAGCCATTTTTATTTCCTCCTGAGTTGTTGTTTTTCTTTCTCGCGCTCGCGGGGGAAAACGCTTGCCGTATTTCTTGTCTGACGTCCCACGGCTACCTCCGACAGAATTTCCCCCGGCGAAACGGCGCGGCATTCATTTCAAAAAGCAAATTCCACGTCGGATCCTTGAGCGCTTCATACCTCATTTCCTGCCATTGTGCCGCGTTTGTGCAGCTGGGTTTTACGGGCAAGAAATTGGCACAACATCTGCCCGATATTTTCTCAGCAATGTCCCTGGGAAGAGCAGCGCCGCGATTCCGGGCTCAGAGCCTCCGCGGCAATTCAACGACGGCCAATTTCCTGTTCTGCGAGAATTCTGCTCGGATTGGTGGGCAGCAATGTGTGGGAGCGCACGAGTAACACAAAGCGTTTGGTTCTGAGACGATATAATGGCTTTCATCGAATCATATGCGTTTTAGCATTGGATCACCAGCCCTCCTTAAAGTAGGGTGACCGTGAGGAGGGATTAGCTCGCCTACTTCATTGATTTATTTTTTAACAATTGTTCCCCGCACCTCCTATCCCTCTGCAGTCTTGTGTAAATCCTATTGAGTCCCCAAGAATCACAGCTTCAGTCACATGGCCGCAGCTGAGACCGTGTGCATGCTTTCATTTGGAGCAAATTAAACCATAAACACTGAAAAAACTAAACACCATGAATGTATGCAAACAGGTACAGAGAAAGGATCAGATGCCCTATTCACAATAACCTCAGTGCCAGTATTATGATTTATGTACTGTCATAGCTTTACCTTCAGCGGGTGTTTTGTTAATTCCAATCTCTCCTGTATTTGCTAATGTGTTATCACTTAGCTCTAGTGGCCTTAGCTTAAACTAGAGTCCCTTTATACTGAGAGTAGCGACAACTCCGTATTTCAACGCCATCTTGTTTCCATCTTTCAGTGCGTGCACATATGGAACAGTGAGCTGTCAGCTTTTTCCAATGCCCTTTCAAGCGGCGTTATACTTTGCGCATCCGCGAACGCGTTTGTGCACACTCGGACGCGGACGCGTGCTCTGCCAAATATAGTTAAACGCATTGAGCGCTCCTGTACGCGGGAAGAAAAGCATCGAAAAGCATCTGTGTTTGTTTGCTAGTGCATGCGCAGTCGGTGTTTTGATCACGCGTTCCTGTGCGCTCCTGTGCGCGCGGTCTAAAAATTTTGGAGGGTACGCGGTCGAACGCGGAGAGCTATGCGCACACTGTTTGATGATGAAAATTGCGTCAACGCGCTCTAGCACCCAACAGCGCACACGCAAAGTATAATTCCGGCTTATTTAACCGTGACTACATTCAGAATATAGAACCGATTCTGATGTCTTATTGCTAAATGAGCCTCGCAAACTAATTTACCCAAATCTGTGCTGCTTCACAAGCTAAATGAGCGCAGAATTTAACTAGTGGCTCTCCTGGAGTACAAACCTCCACCACGGCAGCACAGTCGTAATCTTGCTGAGTGAACATGGCTCTTAAGAAATTTAAGGTTCATCGCATAACTGAAATACTTCTCCCATAGCCCAGCTCATGACATATTTTTGATATTACCCCATTGGCTATATCGTTTTTGCAAAAATCGCACTGGCTGAGAGCGTGGGGGGAAAGAAATCGCTTAGCGTTACGTCTGGCTGTTTGTATTAAGCCAAACTGAATACCGAGTGTAACTTTGCTTGAGTCAGTAGCCTATGGCTCAACGCTGCAGGACGCTAGTTAGGCGCCAGACATAACTAAGTTGACGTGACTTAGCTAGACAGCGTGCACGCAATACTTTTTCAAAACCAATATTTAACATTAGTTTGTTACCCAGTGAGCTAACATTAGCTAGCTACTCAGCTGACCGAATGTACAAAGCGTTGTTCGTTCAGCCATGAATGTCTGACTCAGAGACTGAGTAAGCAGAGCAATGTAGTTAGCAAGTGCTAACATACATTGGGCACTAAGGAAAATTACATTTGCTTTCCATGAAATTCCGCGATTCAGTTATGTGATAAACAGAATGAGAAAGTTATGAAAGTGGTTGAATAAATTTTGGGTAACTCACATACGCAAATTTGTTCCATCGTCGAGGCAACCTTCATTTCCCAAATCTGTCATCTTTTTAGATCAGAAAGAAAATCTCAACATCTTAACCCTTTCGCAGGCAAATTTTGGCCCAGATGCATACTCCCACGGACGGATTAATTTTGGGTTTTTACCAAAATATGATTGTTATTCAAAATAACAATAAAATAACACCAAATCTCATAATAAGTTTCCCATAACTGATGTTTTTATGTTTTAATCCTCTCCAGAATCGCTAAAATCGTTTGGATCCAAGTCACTCCCGCTCTCTGGATATTCAAACTCATCGTCAGAGTCATTCAATAAAGCAAAAACTTCATCCACGTTGTATTTACGTTTAGAAACACGGCTAGAATGCCGGCTGTTTGTACTGCCGATGCCATGTTCTCATGTCCCACAATTTGACCCGAAGTAGTCTCAGATTTAGCGTTTTAGGAAATCCCATGCCTCGTTCACGGCTAAAAATACAGTGCTGGGTGACCTGAGAGACAGCCAATGGTAATGAGTGTAACTAACAAGGGAATTCCCGCAATCGGCCAATGAGAGAAGACTTTATAAAACACGTTGGTTAAAACGACAAAAATGTCGCTGTGCCTGCGAAAGGGTTAAACCCCTTCTCAGATCTATTGGTACTGCCGAAGGCACAACAACCAGTCATTTTTTTCAGTTTTCAAAACACGAAATGCAGGGACGTAGTAGAATTCCGTAGAAAGTAGTATAAATTGATCAACCTGATGGATACAAAATGGATCCACGGCTCATGTGACCAACTTTTTTTGGTACCCCCTACGTCGCTACTCTCAGTATAAAGGGACTCCAGCTTAAACATGCTGTTGACGTGTAGCTGCTCCTGACGGAGTCGGCCGCTGCCTTACATAAATCACATCCTATCTGCCCTGTGATGTGTAGCAGTGCCAGTGACCTTCGCTACGCACTTACTGTTTGTTGCTTTGGATAAAAGCTCCTGCCAAACAAATGTTATGTTATGTAATCCGTACAGCGCGGTTGGTAATGCGCTTCAGCGCGGTATAATCAGCGGTCCTTCTCTTCCAGTGTTTGTAGGATTTCTGCAGCAGAGTCAACTGAAAAAGCATGGATCTCTCTGTGTGATGTTCACTTTGAGCGTCGGTAGTTCTCCCAAGCTGTTATTCGTGTTCGTTTCACATGAGCTGAGCATTAACAAACCATGTCCCAGTTGCGCAGTGCTGTTGTGCAGTGATTTTTAATGAAGGATGGGGGGGGGGGGCGCAGACAGGTGGAGGGGTGCTGAGGCGATCTCGAATCGGGACACGATGCGTGACGCCCCATAAATATTTTCATTGGCACGACGGCATTAATAATCATCGCGTCTCGCTGCGTTTATCAGTGGTCATTTTACTGAGGGAGGTCAACGTTGGAAAAAACCTTGCAGCTATTGTGTGTGTGTGTGTGTGTGTGTGTGTGTTTGGGGGTCGCTAAGTAAACCGCTGAAGCTGAAGTGGTTCGGGTGCTCAGAGGAGCTGGGTGGTTTTACACTGAAGGTAAACAAGCGATTCTGAAAGCGTTTCTCCACAATGACGTTTATGAAGTTCATCTTCCCTCTGGCTTCTCATACCCACACTGGCGAGCAGCCTCTGCCGTGTCCAAAGCCTAATCACTGCGGTGGAGTCCCGTTGCACCCATAAGCCCATGGATTCATAATTACTTTGGACCCTTTTTGCTGAGTATTTGTGCCTGATTAAAATGGCTTCGCCTTGTAGGGTAAATTTGGGAAAAATTTGTCCCAAAAAGCACAGTAATGTAACACCACTGTGCTGAAACTCTATTTCTGAGAGGCGTCATCAAAACTAAACCACCCTGATCTGATTAATTTGTCGTTCCTAATAATTTGGCCCCAGTCAGCCTCACTTCTTTATCAACGGGATGTAGTGCAGGGTTCCTGTGGCTCATTAGCACTAATGCGGGGTCACATTGGGCAGCATTTAGGGCAGTATGGAGCAAAGCCGCTCCCATCACTGTGATGCTATTTTCTCTGACTCATAGGTTGGCCCTTGCAGGGCTCGGCCCCACCAGGCGAGCGATAATGTTTCACACGCAGTGACTCATCCCGCCAAATTTACCACGACCCCTGCGTCTGCACCTCGGAGCTGCGGCTCTTTCCGGAAGCGTGACGAGGAGAAAAGATAACCGCCTCTAAAACGCGTCACGCTCACAGAGGCTCGTCCAATCGAATTTCCCCGGTCGCCGCGGGAGTGGACCATCACAACAGACGCTTACAGCCACGTTTCATCTCCGCACTGCACTGAGCAGGAACCTCAGAATTAATTTTTAGCGCCGGTCCGACGTGCTTATTAGGAGTAAACTCTCCGAGAGGGTACAGAGAGCAGCTCGAGCGAAGACGCTGAGCACAGTCTGCAGTGTTATTACCACAGCCTTCCTGAATTATGCCACTAATAAAAACACACTGAGAATAGCACTGCATAGAGCAGAATCTATATGCTTAATCGCCTGGGGTTTGTGTTTCGACTGGACGCGATACTGGGCCGTGCGTGTGCACTGTGGAAATCATGCGTGTGAACGTTTATCAGCAGGATTTTAGACCTGCTGGGGATCGTTCACTCGCGGCTGTTACCGAGTGATTTCACTGTCTGACCAGTTGCAGTGATGTAAATCAATTGCGGCTTTGATGTAAAATAATTGTAATTATGATAAAGGGATGTGTTCAGCCTCTCAGAGGGCACTGTGTGTAGTGCACAAGGGCGTGGCTAATGCAGCCCATGTAATCCGGTAATTTAATATTATCAGTGGAGGAGGAAGGTCGATCTTCAGTTAACTGCCATGTTACTCAAATGTTTTCCATCTTCTTGGATTCATCTGAAATACAGATTGCTTCTTTCCATCTCTATAGTCTCTTTGGCCACTGCTCAAGTCAGTTTAACTGCACACTGGGGCTAACCTGAATTGTTCTGACTCTGACTCTGTGTGTGTGTGTGTGTGTGTGTGTGTGTGTGTGTGTGTGTGTGTGTATGTGTGTGTTTGCACGTTTGTGTGTGTACATGCTTGCAAGTGTGTGTGCATACGTGCATGTGAGTGTGTGCGTGTGTGTGTGTGTGTGTGTGTGTGTGGTGGGGCAGGGCCTTTGCCCTACAAAGTGTAGTTTGTTAGTAAAACACATGAATGTGTGTAGCTTTTCCATTTGTAACACTGCCCAGACCCTTTTGTCCTTGGATTTGGGCTATAACGTGTTTGTGGGTATGATGAACGACTGCTAATCCTTAGATGCATAATTGCGGACACATTTTACAGTCTTATCTCCAGACGTGTTTCTCTTCCTCTCGCTTCGAGGCTTATGACAATATTGCCTCCAAGATTAGTGATTCTGTGAGCGTTACATCCTCATAATCCTCTCAAGAACCCTGTAAGGTCACAACCAAATGGCCGCGTCACTGTTTTGGATTATCGCTTCAAAACTACTGTACCGTCCTGCAGTGAAATCTTGTTATCGGAGGCTTCATACATTTAGTACTCAGAACAGCTGTAACCCATTTAAATTTTATTTAGTTTTTCTGGTACCTTGAACTATACTCTGTTTCGTGCCGCATCCAAATTTCTGCCCCATGTTGTGAAGAAATGAAGGCTTGGTGATGTTCACCATGCACTGAAGGATGATCATTTGCTACAGTTAGCCAGTAGCCAGAAGCTAAAGAATAATTCAGTGCCTTATGATGTGGTGTTTGACTGGGAAGCAAACCTTTATAGGAGAAAATAGCTGTAAGTCCTGTGGTAATCTGTAATATCCAGCTCTGTGGGAACTTGCAAGCAAATGACACCATAATGGTAGTGGATTTGATGGCACCAGTTGGGCGGACTGGTGTTGCCGACACCAGCGCTAACCACCCCTAAAACACAAAACGGGGGTCCCCCAGGTCTGCTGTGCTTAACCTGAACCCCAAAACCAGGCCTGTCACCACGGCAACGCGTCACGACAGCGGGGAGGACACTGACGACCGCTAAGGGCGAAGCCGAGCGCGGAGCAGACAAATGGGCTGCTGTGATGGACAGAATTTCTATTCCGCAGCAGATTTAAAAGCGCCGGATGCGTAAACAGAATTTATACTGAGATAAAATCAGCTGAGCCAACAGCTCGACTGCGGGGTCCTGTCAGCGCATCAGCAGGATCAGGTGTTGATGTAATTACTGATGGTCCTCAGACCAGCAACATCTATCTCCAACCATCCATCCCTTATCCAAGCCGCTTATTCCTGAGCAGGGTCGCAGAGGACTGGGGTCAATCCCAGAATGCACCGGGCAAGAGGCAGGATCACACCCTGGGGTACGTTTCTCAACAGCATGGCTGCTAACGATGTTAGCAACTTACATAGTTGGTCTTTATACAGTCAATGGGTCCAACTATGTAAGTTAGCATCTGTGCTTTTAGGAAACGCACCCTTAGACAGTTACCTGAAGCGTCGCAGCGGTCAAACACCATTCAGTCACGCGCCCAGACCCACAGAGATCGGAGAACGTGCAGTTAGCCGGGCGTGAACATCTCTGGAGTACCCAGAGGGACCCCACACAAACACGAGGAGAGCAGGCGTGCTCCACACTGAAGGAGCCAGCCCACACCATCTCTTTGTTTGGATGATTACTTCTTCCTGGGAGACCTCGAAAGGCTCCCGCATTCGGCCAGTTAGAAAGCTGAAGAGGTGCAAACAGGAAGTACAAATGTCCGCCGAATATTGATGAACTGTCAGCCGAAATGCTTAGAGACAATTAGCTGTATGAATCCGGCGTTCTGCACGTGTCGCAGCCGGCACACTCTGCTCTCTGATTTTTGATCCTGACAAACACAGATCTTCCCAACAATCCAACAGTTCATCTGCAGTATATTGGTGACCAGTTGAATAACTGGGTCCCCAGCAGCATGTCGTCTCATCAGTTGAACAGCCCAACCAGTGATTTAATCGTGTAACACCACTTGAATAGCCGTACCAGACAGTAGTTTAAAACTGTAACACCACTTGAACATCCATTCCAGTAGTTTAAGGTTTTAACACCAGCTGTACAGACCTGTCAGTAGAATAATATCGTGACACCAGCTGCAAGGTCTTGCCATAAATCTGTATGTTAGCCGAATGGTTTGGCAGCCCGATGGAACAGTCATACAGCAGGGTGTAAACAAAAATCTCACTGTGTGGCCACAGCTGAATCACCAGACCCGATCAGGCAGCGAGTGATCACTTGCATTGGGAGAGAGGAGGTGGTCAGTATGTCTGTGCTGTGTTCTGGAACAGCAGTGGGTTGTGTTTGAAAGCTTCTCGCCAGTGCAGAGCAGTCGACTCTTACCGTCTACACAGGCCGGTCTCGCTCTCATGGTCCCAGCGATCTGACCCCTCTTACACGCGCAGCGAGCCGTCTGTCTCGCTATGGTCCGCCGAGGCTGGCTGCTGTCCCGGTCCAGCGTGACGATCTCACACGTTCCCGCTGCTAGCTGACCTGGAAGTGCCCGGCATAAACAGGAAGTGATGTCAGAGGATTGTGGGAGCTAACCTGGCAGTGCTGGCTGGGTAGAGAAGTTAGCCCTGAAGGGTTTCTGCCAGAAAGCCTTGAGTTTAGTGACGGACTATAAACCGCCACACAGTCCAATTTGCAAGCAGGTTACGTATGGATAAATGAGTTACGCACAGGAGTCCCATGCAGACGAACAGGGTTGGAATCTCAGGAGAAACCATACATTGTTTAGTTCCTTTTGGACTTAGTTGACATAATTTTCACTTCTTAGTTGCAGTTTGGTTAACTTTAGCCAAAAAGACTATTTGGTTAGGTTAAAGCAACAAAACTACTTCTCCAAGTTTCAGCACCAAAACTGGTTACGTTTCGAAAAAGATCATGATTTGTATTCAAAATCAACCTCTTCAAAATGTTAACCATGATTTCTAAAGGCTTTCTAACGGAAAGCTCTCTGGCAGAGGGCCTTCAGGGCTAACTTCTGCCACTTGCGCAGTGCCCATCAGAAACAGGAAGTGGTGGATGTCGAAGGCACACTGCCAGCTGATTTGGACGGCTTGATACCAAATCACCCACTGCACCCTCGCCCTACCCACTCTGTTCAGTGTTTAAGTTTGTCTCAGTCCTGTTATTGCTGAGTGGGAGTGGGCCGTGAGACCCCGCATCAGTGAGTCTACATCAGTGCTGACCTTCCTATCGCTCGCTCCCTTAGCGGAGGCAGGTTCTGTTTCTCAATAGATGGAGGCGAGTGCACCACAAAGATCACACACATTTTTACACATTCCTCCTTCGCTTCATAAAATGAAAAAAAAGTCCATCTTACCAAGCATTTTAATCTTTTATTAAGACTTAAAATACATTTCTCAATTACCTTTTTTCTCAGTAAAACAAAAATTTTCTGATGAGGTGAAATAATTTCTAGATTTGCCAATGGAATAAGAAAATTTCACTTGTCAAGCAAATAATAACTTAAAATAAGATGACATTTTCTTCTCCAGAGAAAGTAATTAGGAAGTGAAGTTTCATGATGAGATAAAATGACTCGTTAAGGCAGACTCGTTCTGCAGTGTTAATGGGATATGCCCTCCGTGGCTACGAGAAAGACCTCACACGGAGTGACACTCTGCTCTGAAGAGCTCTTGGCAAGAGATGGGTTTAGAAAGGCCCCATATGTCCGTTAGTTTCAGGAAATGATGTCAGAGGCTCACTGCCAACTGGCCTTGCAGTGCCCATGAGTAACAGGAGGTGACATCACAGGCCAGCTGGCAGGTGACCAAAGGCTGCTGCTCATCATCTTTTTGCTGTTTTTAGCTGGACTGCAGCAAAGTGGGTGCCAGCCTGATAATCACTAAGGTTTGAGAGTGAGTGAGTGACTGAGTGTGAGTGAGCGAGTGACTGAGTGTGTGATTGAGTGACTGGGTGGGTGAGTGTGTGAGTGAGTAAGATGAGGTTACACCATTGGTCGGACTTCTGTAGGAGTTTCCCCATTGGCTGTCACTCTCTCAAAACAAATGGTGGCAGACAGGCATCAATTAAGTAATTAGGGGGCTTTTACGGCAAGCACAGAGCCACAGAAAGTCCTCAAATACATCCTCTCAGTCCAGCCATATGACCTGGTCTCCTTTGTTATGAGCGAAAAGCCTCCATAAAAGGAAATAGAAAAGGTAAACATTCCAAAATCAGGAGTCAAAGTGAACAAAGCCTTGAATTCCGAAACCAACATAGCATCTCTGACCAAGAACTGCTCAAAAAGGAAATTAAGTAATAGCAAGAATTGGCCCTTAACAGTGACGGAAAAGGAGTTGCTGCTGACTTAAAAAGGAAAACTCACCAGTGTCATTTACACACGTCAGAGGAATCATTGACTGAAGACCGCCAGCACATTAAAATGGCCGAATAAATCGAAGAGGACAACACCGAAATGTCCCTGGGGCATTAGACTAGTGCAAAACCCCCTACATCCACAGGGTTTACCCAGCAAAAAAACATCTCATGGGACTGTTGGGTCAAGTGATACTTTCAGATCCCATAAATCAGCTTTGCATGCCTTTGGCTGAAGGGATATATTCCTGAGGGCTTTTGTTTTCGTATTTCCCTGTGGTGCTGTATGCAGGTAGGTGCTGCGTTTCGTCCAGACATTTTGCGTCACAGGTAAAAGCTGCTACCGCCCGTCTTTAATCAAATCGCCTTTGACCTTCGACCCTTGGCCAGCTCACTAATTACCCGGCCGGGTGTGTGGGAGTGGCCTCTGGCCGTGAAGGGAGGAAGCAGTCGTTAAGTTCAGCCCTTAATGAACAGGAGCCGGATGAAGTTAATTAACTTTCTGGCAGAACTGCTTTTACTGTAATGGAGTTCAGTTTGTCTGGACTGCATATCGTTCTTGCCAGATTTTACTGTCTGGTGTGTACGTGAGAGTGAAGGAGAGTGTTTGTCTGTGTGTGTGAGAGAGAGAGAGAGAGAGAGAGCTTGAGAGAGGGACTGTGTGTGTGTGTGTGTGTGTGTGTGTGTGTGTGTGTGAGAGAGAGATGTAAAATAGAAGCTGTCTCCATATTATGTGTGTATGATGTGCCTGACTGCGGTGCATTCCTGTGTCTTGCCCAGTGCATGATGGGATAGGCTACAGCCTCTCTATGACCCTGGCCAGAAATATACAGGTAGATAATGTATGAATGGATGGATGTATTATGAAATGGGCCTGTTCTCAGACATTCATTAGATGCAGTGGTCAGTAAACACACACACAGCCACATACACACACAAAAAATGCACACACACCCACTCACGCAAATGCAAACTACACACAGATACAGACATGAACAGAAAAAGGCACACGATCTCACTCATACACATGCTACACGCACACGCACATAAAATTTCTCACACACACACACACACACGCTCTCACTCAGAGGGGAGGCGTCAGCTGGGCTCCGCTGAATCCACTTCATAAACGAGCGCTCATCCCTTTCAAAGAAATAATGCCCCATGATTTTTTGCTTGGCTTGCACCTCGGCGGTGGAGGCCATTTGAAGGGCGGGTATAGCAAAGCCATTCGCTGAAAGTCCATCAATAATTAAGCCCAGCCCTCGCTCACCCTAAGCCATGCATATCTAAAGAGATTAGCGAAATGAGGCTTCCGTATTTTCTCAAACAAATGAGCAGCTAGCGATGATAAAGCTTTGGTACGACTTAAATGGGGAAGTCCATGTCACGGACCTAGTTGGCCTTGTCTGCCTGATTTTATGCGTGCAGTTTAACGTCCAACCAGAAGCTTTCCCTGGGTCCCATTGTCTCACAGTCGGTTAATCTCCCAGTCCCCAACTATGACAGATTAGGACTCGTACTGCTGTAATTTTATCTTCGCCTCTTTTAGTGCTAATATTCTTACCGCCACCCTATCTGTCTCGGGGCCCTAGGAGGATAATTCGTCACGTTCTCTGCGGCGCCAGAGACATATTTTTGTGCTCTTAAGCAGAGAGCGCATGCCTCACTCTCACTCTCATTTCACATGCGAGCACCCCCTGAAATATTTTTGCTTCCATAATGTCCTCATTGTGTGGAAATTTCGGCTGAAAGTGCACAGTGCTGTATCGCTGGAGTGGGACGGGCGAAATGTTCCAGAACATTCTGTGGTGTGTGCAGGCCGCGGATGGTGCCGCAATTACAAGGAGAGTCGGGTTCAATTTGTGCAAGCTTGCCTCTCTCTCTCTTATTCACATTCTCTCTCTCTCTCTTTCTGCCTGTTTTTCTCTCTGTCAGTCTCTGTCCATCACTCAGCGCTGTTTTAGTTTCTCGTTTAATATTGTCAGCATCTTGTGTGGCATTTGCTCGCAGGTCATGCAGTTATACTCTCACTCCTCTACAGTGGTGTTACAGGCCATGTAATCTGATTTCCCAGACAAAGTAAAGCTTTTGCTTCATAATTATTCACTGCCCGGCCAAAAAAAGAGTTGCACACTCAAATCTTTAGTTGGAACCCCTGCAGCTTTGATTACAGTGCACATTTGCTGTGTAATTGTTTTGACAACCTATGCAACATTAGATCATTTACTTTCAATTAGAGTTGCATTAATTTTTGGCTCAAAATCTTGTTTTGACGACAAGGTAGTTGAACCACTCAGTAGATTATTGCAGCTCATCCCAATAACTTTCAGTGTGGTTTATGTCAGGACTCCGTGGCGGCTAATTCATGTATGAAAACCATTCCTCATGCTTGTATTTTTTATTCATTGTCTTCTTTCCTTGATGCAGCCAATAACTCGCCCCTTCTGAAATACGGTGACATCTTTTTCACCAGGAAGGGATGCGTCTTCCGACATGATTTCTTAGGAAGTAAGAAGCTACGCACTTCATCAGTTAGGGCTAAAATAATTATTGCCACCTGAAACACAGTAATTGCGCAAAAAATGATCCAGTCATGGTATTTGTTCATTCATATCCAAACAGCAAGTTTTTTATTGGACAGGTGGTGTATACTGACAAACTACCCACAGTTTCAATAAAGCTCAAATTAACTAGCCTTTAACTAAAGTTATCCATATTTCTGGACGAAAATTGACTATTGGAGTGACAACTATCTCACATCACCACACAAACAATCATCTTCTGAGTACAGTATACGACCAGAAGTTGATCTTTAAATCTTTATAGTCGGAACGCAACATTGATGTGGACGTGGTCGGTAACCTTCACAAACACCACACATCCTGCGCAACCCCCATGCAGACCCATTTTTACACATGCCGTGCAAAAAGATAAGCCTGCCCTGTCTCTAACGTTCCCACAAGTCATCGGATTCTTCGTCGGTACTTTGCTTTGCAGACACAAAATCTCCTGGTCGAGCGGATCGTGTTTCCCGCTGTCCTCGTGTGCGGTCAGGTTGTATTACGGGAGCGGTGCGGGGTCGTGGTGTAATGTGCCGCGTCAGGGACAGGGTGTGGAGGTGTGCGGGTCAGACATGGCTTGGAGGTGCATTGTTCACTGCCGTGTGAACCGCAGTCGGCTGCCTGCACTCATGATTCCGCTGTTTCTAGTGTCAGGAGGTCATTTATGCACCCAGCGCGATGAGTCATGATGGAGTGATATGCAATCAAGGTCGGATCCTGTTTCATCAGGTCATATCTGTTGTTTGAAATGAAATATCAAGTTGTCCTGCGCTGTAAAGAGGGCATATACTGGCAGATTTGTAGGACAAGACCCCTGGAATAGTCACATATCAGTGTGGCTCACCGAACAGGGAAGAATACTAAAGCTTGTGTGATATCCCAGGGTGCACTGCCACAGTACAGTGTCGTTCGCCCTAACGCATCGCTGTTGTCTGTATGTATACTGTTTTCAACAGGACTGTGCACCTAATAAACTGTTTCAATTTCATTTGTAAGGAGAAAAAAATGGCAGACTGACCTATACTTACTCTACTCGTAATCACTTGTGCTCACTTACACTGACACAGTAACACACTCTCACTCACACTGACACAGTTATACAACCACACTGACACCGATACAGTAATACACACCCTAACACACACTGATACAGGTACACACATCATCTTACACCATGGGTCACGAATTTTGACCAAGACAATATCTAAAAAGGCTCCAACTCCTATACTGTTCACACAGAATGGAAATAAAGACCATTTAAAGAATCACAAATTAAAACTGAAGAAAATCTTCGCACTCAAAATTATTACAGCCTGGACTGCATGAGTTAAATTTTCAAAACACTCATACAAATGCCTCACTCTTATGCTTCAGTTAAGCTAGTTAATATCTAACATGCAAAACCAGATGAAACCGCATTATTCTGATTGATGGCAGCAGATCTCATTTGACTATAGGTGTACTTTTTTTTTTTAAACTTACTTACTTCTGCCATTTTGAAGATATAGAAAATATAGGATACTGTTTGTCTGAGACTTGAATCCAAGTGATAATATGTCTAGTCAACATGGAGAATAACTGTATACTGTGGAGTGGAGAGGAGCACATCTACATCTGATGCACATGGGACAGCTCCGTCATCATGCTGGTTGAGTGCGATAACTACAGCAAGAAAATGGCTTTTCCAGAAGTGACACAGTTTTGTGAGCTACCAAATAAACTCGCAGACAAAGTGCTTAATTGGATGTACCGAGTGCGCGATCATAAATCCCATTAATGATGATGCTGACATTAATTCACTGACACCAAGGGCAAGTCTTTGGTAAACAGGCAGTGCAGACCGAACTCCTGTTACCGAACATATTTGGTGCCATTCTGTGTACCATCCATGAGAGGGACGCTTGGGTTCAGATCGATTAAATTACTGCTGACGGCAGCGAGGCATTTCTTCAGGATACATGTTGTGTTCTGCTTAGCAGAAATTACTGCTGCATGAGGCAGTCTGTGGCTAGCTAGCCACTTCTGCTAGTGGATGTCTGCTGTGTCACTGAAAACAGTGCTTAGCTGTCGGAAGCCATTTTGGCTCAAGACCTTCTGACTCTTAGCAGCACCATTATCCAGACTTTTGTTCCTAATCTGCTCAAATGGTCAGCTGTTTTCAGCCTGAGCCTAGTGCTGTACATTTGAGATCTTTTCCTGGTTGTGAATCGTTTGTTACAAAGTCTGCTTGATAGATTTTTTTTTTTTTTTTTTTAATAGTCAAGCTGCTTGCTGTATGTTATCACCTCTACTGTATTTGGTTGTTTGCCAAATAAAGTAATGTCATGTAAAAACTTTATGTTGAAATTAAATAAATTGTGCCCTCTGGTACTGTTTTAGCTTCTGCCAAAAAAAAAAAAAAAAAAACAGTTCTGACAAAGAAAATCATCAACAGCTTTTAGTATCCAAGCAACCATGTTTGAAGTGCCACGGAACATTTTTAATTTTGCTCAGTTGACATTTCATGTCATAAGGGGCAATTTTTTTGAAGTTGACAGCCAGGATTCGAACGACAGCCATTCCTGTATCATCACCAGATTATGAATTTTCTTTTTCCATCAAATCATACATCCCATAATGCCTGGATATAACAATCACACGAGACACCAAAGTATGATCCAGCCTGTCGGCTCGGTTATGAAGAGCGCAGAGAGATATAATCAGGTGTGAGGCAGTCTTTATAGAAAAATAATAACAGGTCAGTGCCTCTTCTGAATTGAGAATCCAGGAAAGCCGTGGTGTGCGTGTGTGTGTGTGTGTGTGTGTGTGTGTGTGTGTGTGTGTGCAAAAGATTAGGCAAGTGATTTAATGCAAAATAAACATTAATTATTCAGAAGCTTTTTAGCTTTTATTGCAGCGAGGGTTTTCATATCCTAAACAAAACACCACGTGAGTTTAATCTCATAACATAAGGTGCCATTTTTATAATTACATGTGCTCATTAGTCACAGTGCACTCTAGTCTCACACACCATTACCCCCACCCTCTCCCCCCTCTTAAGTGTAATTCAGTGATTAAAGTAGGGCTTTATAGTTGTTGTCGTCCTTCATTCTCAACACCGTTCCCTGACTGAAGGAACCGGCCTCTTTCTCCACCATCTCCTCGAATGTAGTATTGCAATTCACCAGCCGACCTTAGCAGGGCGTAAGCAGTGATCACCCTGTGCGCCTGAGAATGTTCTGGAAGGAGAAGAGTCTATGTAGCCATTCAAAGTGGCTCATCAGCATGCAGGGAGCACCGCGGCAAACCGAACGGCCTGAATGCGAACTCGAACGGTCCGGCTTTAATCTCACTCCCATTCATCCCGGCTCCCCACCCAAGCTTTGGCTCAGCTGCATGATAAACACGCTTGCATCCTCCCCACTGCTGCTCACCCCGAACCTCCCAATTACCACCTCAAAACTCATAAATACTCACGCACAAACTTGTACGACTAATGAATACAGAAAATCTCCTCCATGTCAAGAGAACACATGTTGAATCGGGATTGACAGAGAATAGCAGTGAGCATTTTGATGTTGTTTTTGTACGAGTGTTTTTTTTTTCTCCTTGCAGAGTCCTTAACAAATCTGGGATCTGAAGAACAGACATCCTTTCTTCTCCCTCTTGCTCTGAACTTCCACAACACCCTGAACACACATTCCTCAATGACAGATGAACACAGAGGATCTGCTTTATGTCAAAAGAACATGGGTGAAATTTGGATTGCTGAAGAATTTTTTTTAAAACTCGCACTAACGTTGGATTCTTTGGTAATCTTAAGACCCTGCATTCTCTCACTACCTGCTAGCCCTGGACCACCACACAATCAAAACACTGGTCCACTTAATATGCGTACTTGTATTATAACTGATAAATTTTGTAGGTGTCCTCTAAGCAAAAGGAACACATGCAAAATTAGAAGGTACTCGGCGAGTGCATTACCTCCGCCATCGCATTATCACTAAACTTAAGAGTTAAAGGTGCACTATGCAAGTCTGTTTACTTTCACTTCTGTTGACATTCAAATTCAAACAAAACAGAGGTAGCCCGCCCCTCCCTCCCATAGTTCCCTTCTTCCCATGCTTCCATAACTCTCAACTCTTGTCGGTGATTGGCCGGGATGGTTTGTTATGTTATGGGGCATAGCCTGTGCCCCTTGTGTTTATTTGCATTTTGTGACGCCTGTGCGGTCTCCAGAGCCCGGGATTTTTTTTACAGTGAATTTAGGGGCAGGCAGCTAGCGGATCGTGGAGAGATGTCAATGAATTGAGACAAAAATATAATCACGCAGAAAGTAAACAAACTTGCATAGTGCACCTTTAAATGAGTCTTGACCGTGCCGTTTTTATGCGCTCAGAAATTCTTTCAGATCCTAGATCAAGAATATCAGTTGGCTCTTTACCAAAATGTAATCACTCCTTCCTTAGCGCAGTGTCTATCAGCACACAAAATTTCATTCACATCCATCCATAACTTTTTGAGATATCTCGTTAACTGAAGAACAAGTGAACAAGCTAACAAACAAAGCCATTGAAAACATATGACATCCTGGCGGAGGTACAAAAGTGATTGATTAGCCGTTGCCAGAGGAATTGTGTTTTCTTTCTTTACTTGCGTAACCCTAAATAAAAGACTGAGATCTGAAAAACACACAGTTAAGCTGTCTTGGTTTAGTAGCAAAAGAAGTATCTGCTGGCATAAAATTAGAGTTTTTCAGATCTAAAAGACTGGAACTACCTGTAAGCAAACATAAGAGTCAACTGTTTCCTTCAAGGAAGTGATTTTAGTCTCTGACCCCACAGATCGGAGGGTGGTTGGGGAGTCAAGATGATAAACACTAATATACAAACAGGCCCTTTATGGAGATAAAACGTGAAAAATAAGAGGATTAGACACTCTATTAAGCACCCTCATTTGTGCTGAGTGACAGCCAACTACAGGCTCCTGGATATGGGAGGCTGATTTATGGAGAAGCAGCTATGACTGTATATGACTTATTATTTATGACGTTTTAAACATAGAGGATCCACCAAATACATACACTTTCACTCGAAATATCAATCTATGAATCGTATCCAGAAAAAATTCAGGTAAAGTAGCCAAACGAAAATAAATCGTGGTAATCTACAACCCCAATTCCGAAATAGTTGGCACAAAGTGTAAATTGTGAATTAAATCAAAACGCAATGACTTTCAAATCGCACCAGCCAGTCTTTTACTCACAATAGAACAGAGATAACATAGCAAATGTTGAAATTGAGAAATTTTACAATTTTATCCACAAAATGAGCACATTTCAAATTTGATGGCTGCTACAGGTCTCAAAAAAGTTGGGACAGGGGCCTGTTTACCATGGTGTAGCATCCCCTCTTCTTTTTAACACAGAGTGGAGGCGTCTGGGCATTGAGGAGACAAGTTTCTTGAGTTTAGCCATTGGAATTTGATCCCACTCTTGTTTAATACAGGCTTCCAGCTGCTGGAGAGTTTTGGGTCTCCTTTGATGGACTTTTCGTTTAATTATGCGCCAAATGTTCTCTATCGGTGAAAGATCAGGACTGCAGGCAGGTCAGTTCAGCACACGGACTTTTCTACTACGAAGCCATGCTGTTGTAATAGCTGCAGTATGTGGTTTTGCATTGTCCTGCTGAAATACACAAGGCCTTCTCTGGAATAGATGTTGCCTGGAGGGGAGCATATGTTGCTCTAAAACCTTTATATACCTTTCAGCATTCATGGTACTTTTCAAAACATGCAAGTGTCCCACACCATATGCACTAATGCATCCCCATACCATCAGAGATGCTGGCTTTTGAACTGAACGCTGATAACAGGAGGGGTGGTCTTTCTCCTCTTTAGCGCGGAGGACACGATGCCCATGATTTCCAACAAGAATGTCAAATTTGGACTCGTCTGACCACAGGACACTTTGCCACTTTGCTACAGTCCATTTTAAATGAGTCTTGGCCCACAGAACACGGCAGCGCTTCTGGATCATGCTCAACAATGGCTTCCTTTTTGTATGATAGAGTTTTAGGTGGCATCTGTGGATGGCACGGCGGACTGTGTTTACAGACAGTGGTTTCTTGAAGTATTCCTGGCCCCATCGAGTAATGTCAATGACAGAATCATGCGTGACATTTAGGAACATTGTTTTTAAAGCATTCCACAATTTTTTTACGCAGACCTTCACAGGTTGGAGAGCCTCTGGCCATCTTTACTTCTGAGAGACTCAGCCTCTCTAAGACATCCCTTTTATAGCCAATCATGTTACACACCTGATGCCAGTAACTTAATTACTTGCTAAATGTTCTTTCAGCTGATTCTCTTATATATTAATTGCTTTTTCAGCCCTTTTTTGCCTGTGTCCCAACTTTTTTGAGACCTGTTGCAGCCAGAATATTTGAAATAAGCTCATTTAGTGGATAAAAATGTAAAATATCTGTTTCAACATTTGAAATGTTATCTATGTTCTATTGTAAATAACATATTGGCTCATGTGATCTGAACGTCATTGCATTTTGATTTTATTCACAATATTCACTTTGTCCCAACTATATCGCAGTTGGGGTTGTAAAAAGGAGGAACAATCAGAATAACTTGAAAAATGACGGTAGGAATAACAGCTAAAGTATCAAATAAAAATGAGTCATATACAGACCGACAGGTATTAGGCGCTACTAGCATGGGGTGGAGAAGGTTTTGCCGAATTGATTGGGACACCGTGCAGCACGGAGCAGGTCTCAGCCGATGGGATCCTTACCCAGCTGGAGGTAGTCCACATTTTGTCAAATTTTGTCCAGTTCTAAGTCAGAGCCGCAAAGACTGGACAAATACTGTGTTTCAAGTCACGGTGACGTCAGCCATTGTCAGTCGTCCACTAGAGTGAGATACAGTGACATCACCTACTCCCAATTTGTCAACAAAACATTCGTCTGCCGTGTAAATAGCACTGAGGCTCAGGGAGAATCACACAATGAAAAAAACACATACTGAGCGTATGGTATGAGCTTTTTCATGTGGGAAAATCTGTTTATATTTTTTTTTTTATGTTGAAGTTAAATTTGACTTGAAAGCAGACTGGGGTTTTTTTTATCGCTCATGGTCGAGCCAACTGTGGTGAGCACTTCTTTCAACGAGTCCTGGGAATGAGACTTAAAACTGAGTCTCAGTGTGCCTGCTTACACTGAAAGGGAATGATTTATTTTAATGAAGCACAGGCCGGGCTTAATCTGGTTGTGGTGAGAGAGTGGATGAGGGCTCCTGTAGTTCCCTAAAATAACACCTACTTCACTGCACTGTGACGCAGGCGATATGTCCCTTAGGGCAGGAACACAAAGGGCTGCAGTAGGGTGACATCCAAGCACATCTATGTCAAATGTGGCTTAGGAGAGTAAATAAGTGCCCTAAACATGTAATACAAGTAAATAAGATGAACTAACAGCTTGTTAATACCATGTGATGGCAATTGTGGTCAGAATAAATACGAAAATACACAGTGGACCCTCAGGACCAACGATGAGCACTACTGAACTATAAGTCACTGAACTAACCCTAATACATTCTATACTGGCTGCATCAACCGCATCACACACTACACCAAGCCTAACACACATTATACACACTGCACCAACCCAATCACTCACTACACACACTGCACCAACCCTAAGACACACTACACACACTGCACCAACCCTAAGACACACTACACACACTGCATCAACCCTAAGACACACTACAGACGCTGCACCCTTCCTAACTTACATTATACACAGTGCACCAACCCCAACATACGACAAACACTGCACCAGCCCTAACACACCACATACACTGCACCAACCAAAACACACACACACACACACACACACACACTGCACCAACCCAATCACTCACTATGCACACTGCACCTACCTTAACACACTACACACACTGCATCAACCCTAAGACACACTACAGACGCTGCACCCCTCCTAACTTACATTATACACACTGCACCAGCCCTAACACACCACATACACTGCACCAACCAAAACAAACACACACACACAAACACTGCACCAACCCAATCACTCACTATGCACACTGCAAACACACTGCACTAACCCTTATACACTGCACCCTTCCTAACTTACATTATAAACACTGCACCAACCCCAACACGTGACACACAGCGCACCAACCAAAACACACACTACACACACTGCACCGACCCAAACACTCACAACCACAAACCAACACAATAACTTAAAACCGCAGTGCTTTCTGCTAATGTCTCTGCATTAAATAGCATCAACAGTACAAACAAAAATCAATGTGTTTGTCAGAAAATGCCTAAACTCAGGCTGTGTGAAATATAGTAAACCGTCACACGTTAGCATGTTACGCATCAGCAGCAGTGAGGTTTGTGCAGCAGGCGAGTGACCTCACTGCAGAACACAGCGGTAATCTCAGCTGTGAGGTAACTATCTCTGCACCCTTAAACTCAGAGGATACAACCACTCCAGCCAATCACAGCCTTCCTGCCTGGCTCGGCTTCATTCATCTTCACACTGTATCGGCCATTTTCCCCCCCAGAGCTCTTCCGTGTGCCTACAACAGCCTTCTGCTGCATTAATTCAATCTGCCATGTTTAAACGGGCCATCTTCGGTGGGCCAAACCTGAAGCCCTAGACAGCGTTTACTTCGGTTAGTTCTGAGGTCTCCAGGCACCTGGGCTGTGTTCGTGGAGGACGTGTTCGTCTTTGGCGAGTCCCAGGACACGCTCCCTGTTCGGCGCCGAAATTCTCAGCAACTTCAATTCGATTACGGAATTAATTTCACAGCTGCAGTTAACACCTCGACACAAGTGAGCTAAAAGCTGCTAACAGTACAGACAACTGCTCAACAGAGTCTACAGCGCCGCTGTGCCTAATTGAATACACATTATTGGGATTTAGCAGGCAGTTGATATGAATTATCCACAATTCGTTTCGTGTTTATCAATTAATTATGCGCCAATTAATTGTAAGCCCCCTTAAAGCCATTTGTTTGTCGGTTGTGACGTATTATTTTGTAGAGTCTACAGTGGCATTCAGAAAGCAATTATACGGAAGGCTTCCCTCTTCCTCGCATTGGCTGTGCTCGCTCGCGTGATTTACTAGCCTTTGTCCTTGGACTGGATCTGTCGCTGCCCCTCGTTCTGGTGCTTTTCCTGAGCGCTTTGCTCATTAGAGCAGTCTGGTTAGGTTCCGTCCATCTGTTCTGTCCATCCGTGTCACCCTCACCTCTCGCTCTCTATGTATCGCTAATTCCCAAGCTTATGTAAAAGACACAGCGACACGCGGCCTGTCTGACGTCAGGCTGTCATAACAATGCTGAGACAGTTGTGTTCCGGAGGCGGCCATGTTGGACACTGTGTTTAATGTTACACACTCCATGAGGGGCAGTTACATTTCCGCCAATCACTGCAAAGGGAACACCCCACTCTGGAAATGGAACTTAGATCTTGTCCAATCACAGTGTATATAATATTCAACTCTGGAATAGCTGTCCAATGGCAGCATAGGGACTATTCCTCTTTGGGATAAAAACAGCGTAGCATTGAAACTGTAGGGGTAAATCCTGGAGTCATGGCATTGCTGTGAGTCACAGCATCACATTTTGTTGATAATACACATGGACATAAAAATATGATTTTCGTCGTTCACAAATTCAGCTGTACATCAGGAAATATGACCGTTTGCCGCCCTTCACACTGCCCACACTGACTGATATGATGCACTTTGAGAGAATAATACTGGAACATCCATGTGGCCTGTATATCATGTCACCTCTCTCCCTCTCTCTCTCTCTCTCTCTCTCCCCCCCTCTCTCTCTCCCTCCCTCTCTCTCTCTCTCCCCTCTCTCTCTCTCTCTCTCTCTCTCTCTCTCTCTCTGTAGACCCGTAACACCTCTCTGTATCATGGCGATTATCCGTACATTTTATGAGTGAGACGGGTCGTATATTTCCCACAGCGATTGTTTATAAGACAGTAAATATTGTCTCCAGGCTTCTGCTGTGACGTACTGTCGCCCCTGTCCTGACTGACAAAGGTCACAGTGTTACACATAACGCACGCACCTGAACATACTCAATTCACACGTCTGATCGCAGTGACCAAACACTTGTGTCGGTGGGAGAGATGGCAGCATCACTCGCCTGGGTCAGCGCCATTCATAACAGAAATGCCAGCATTAAGTCAGGCCTAATCACGGACGGCTGTTTCTTGACTCCTGCAGGTATGTCAGCCGCCCAACAGATAGAGAGAACATGGCTGTCAGTCACTCAGGTAGCAGGGGTTACCATACTAAGGTACAGATACGTACTCAGAAAGCAACATAATAATAACTCACAAATGCAGATCTGACTCACCGTCTCTTTACTGTAACATTTATTTGAATGCACTTAATCCTGCCTTCGCTTGTCACAAGACCAGATATAATAGTTATTTACATTTTTAACTTAATTTTACTCATTGCAAGCCCCTATATTGTTTCAAATGTACATGTGGCAGTCCATCCAGTTAATATGAGCCACACAATCGTATATGTTTCCGATTGTTATCAAGAAACAAACTGTCTGGCTCGAACATTAAGAAATGAAATATGGTGGTACGGATAAAGATAAGGAAAACTGAAATTCTGCTGATATCCCATGAAATAGGCTTTGCGAGAATCCATAGCACAACACAGAATATCAGTTAACAGATTTTACAGTGGATTTGTCGATGGTACGAGCAGTGAGGGCTTCTGGCAACAGAGTCCCTGAATGATCGTATCTAACTATGATAATTATAAGCTCATTAAACCTATTATGTTTTAATTTCAGACTTTGCTTAACTGGCGTTCAGCAGATGCTCCTTTACGAAGCTGTATCCATTACATTTCTGCGTACTCTCAGTTAATGGCAGCCGAATGATTGTTCTTTCAGCAACACTAAAATAATTAATTCCACAACCAGCACAAAAGTTTAATTAGTGTTTGCACTGTTCTGCATTCATTGATTTCTTTGTCCGATTTGAAAGTCTTTGACAGCATAGAACAGCCCGCGATTTCCAAACTGAGGATAAATTCGTAAATTTGCTAGCCCCTCCAACTGTGTGCTTTGTAACTGAGTAGCTAAAAACAAACTGTGTATTCCTGGCTTATTTCACTGTCAAAGGCTACATCCAGACTGATACATTTTTATTTTACATTTTTAAATTTGTTTTAAAACAAAAATAATCTCTGTCGGCACTAAAACGCAATCCCAGAGTTTTCAAAGTAAAACAAGGTTAGCAGCAATTTCAAAAAGCCTTCGTTTTACGGGTTTGAAATGCTGGAGTAGCATGGGCGCAAAGCAAAAACAGCAAAAGTTATATGTTTGTAAATTAAAACATATTAGCGTCCACGTAGCCTGACTGAGAGTATCACACTGCAGTTCAGTATTGGTCATACCGACTCCATTCTCCACTAAAGTCAGTGGTAACTTTAACAAGAAAGTAGGAAGTCAATCATTTTTCCCCACAGGAGAATGTGAACTCAGTTATTTCTTCTTCATTTTGTGTCTCTCAGCCCATTTGTAAAGCTAGAGTAACGTTTGACCCTTTCAGTACTCGTACACATATGTCCCACAATATTTCTAAAAATCCTGTTGGGACATATGAGCTCCAGAAGCCCTTGCATTTGCACCAATTCCGTATTACAGACTCAAAAATTATACATTTATCCAATGGGTAACTCTGATTCCTGCTGCTGCATTCAGTATTGAAAGGGTTAAACAACAGAGAACTGTACTGTGGACAAATCGGAGAGCCAGAATCTCTGCTGATTTTTGGTGAGTGTGGATAGTACACACTTATCGTACCTCACCTGATTTGTAAGTTCTAAATTCAAACCCAGTGACCCTGTGACCCTGCAGGACTAAGGTTGGCCACTCCTGCTGTAAACCGCAGGAGAACTGCTGCCATTTTCACATGGTGTCACCGTCAGGGCACCGGCTGACCTCAGTGTGCTTAGTTTCGCCCTGGACACGGTCACCTTGAGGTGCACACCCTTATATCCAGTTACCATAACGATGAAAGAGCCACATCGAAGTGACTTTTCCTGTTGAACATGGTGCGTCATGCAGTATTCAGCCTCCTTATTGTATTGTATCCCCGGACGACGAGTCGGGGATACTATGGATCAGCGATCGTCACACCGCGTCCGTAGAGATTAGCTTGTGAGCGATCTACAGGCCACAAATTTGACCCGATTCGTTTCATATTTGGCGTGGGCCTTATGTGTGGTAGGGTCAAGAGCTGCATCAATTTTGGGAGCGATTGCTTCTGGGGGTACACCTTGACCTGCAGATGACCGACTGTCTACATTTTTTGAGTGTTAATTTTTTATGCCCTACAGATTATGTCCTACAGATAACACCGCATATTTACCGTGAGTTTCCTGTCGGCTTCTCCACACCTGAACACCCTCGCAGTCGTTTTTGAACAGTTCGAGAGAGGAGGGCGCGCCCGCCATCTAAACAAACTTCAGTGTAAAATAACACACTGAGGACTGCGGAGCGCTGGAACTGTGCAATCAGAGACTGCTTTCATCTTACAGATAACACACCTCACAGTCCTCTCCGCTTCATCTAAAGGCTCCTCATTACGAGCGAGGCTCATATCTACTGTACGCGGGCCGACAGAATCAATTAACGGCCCTGCCATTACCAGACGATTACAACTCGCCCTAAACTAACAGTACAGTGGGCATACTCGCGAATTCAATTTCGCGTCCAAACTTTGTCGCGATTGACTAGGAGATTGCGAGCGAGCAAACAGGTCTTAAAAGAGCTCCGCCACACTTTAATCAGGTGCTTACAGCATTGGCGTACTCGTTTAGATGGGCTGTCTGGTTATCTGGGGCAGCGGGAGCGACAGGCTTTTAGAGGGGCCCTACATCAGTCCCTCTGTGTTTGTATCTGCTAGCTTCGGAGCAGGTGAACGTGCAGCCGCAGTCGATACGGCTTATTTGCAGTTACTTATGAAAGCAGATGAGGTTCACATCATCAGTGTGAGCACGTGCATGGAAGAGGAGTTGAATTCTGGGTAATGTAGTGAAAGGAAAATCCCATTGCAATGGGAAAAGAAACATAAAACCAGTTTAGGCAGCCCAAAAGGCCCCCGTCACATCGGCCAAAATGGAAGAGGAAGTGAAGAGAAAAGCCCAGCTTAGAGCAGGCAGAGGCCGCTCCTGAAACAGCTTACTCGCTCATTAGTGCACAGGAAGGAGAAGCATACTATACATGCTTAAAATACCTGAATGATCGTATGTGCATGCATTGTTTTGAAGTGTGTGGAAATTTTCCAAAACTACTGTATTCACTGTATGTACATCTTCCGAGCGTACAGTCCAGACTGTCTAGTCTTTCCTGCATACTATTCTCTTACAAGTAAGCATGTCAGGTGTGTAGTACATAGTCCACCCTCATTCTAAAAAAAAAAATCAGACACTTCTTGCATGAGTGGACCCAACGATGGGTCTACCTTCTCCCCAAAATGTGAAATGTACTTACAGAAAAGTTTTTCCCGTAGGCACCTGCCTGAGAAGAAAAATACAGGCATACTCTGGGGTTCTGTTACATGAAGATTTAGAAAGAATTTTGCGTACTGAACAAACTTTGCATCCGTTGAGCTCAACATGCTATCATGAGAAGCTGTCTCTGCTTTAGTAGGCAGAAGGTAATTGCCGGTGTATTTAGTAGACAGTATGTATTTGTAGGGCACTGCACTGAGAAAGCTGCTTCAAGGGCAGCTAAAGTCGATTCCTATTGTTTTTGTTTATCAACAAGCCGCACCTGCGCAAACGAACCGAAATAGAAGGATTATCTATGTACACAAAACATTGGTTGATGAATGAAATTGGTCATGTGACAATGCAAGATGTCAACAAAAGCAAGTGATTTGTTTGTAAACATTGGACGTTCAACGTCCCATCTGAGAGTTGACTTTAGATGCCCTTTAAGACACAATCCAGTGTTTGACGACACAGGGCACAGGTGTGCCACATGACCTACAAACTGTGACCTCCAGCGCAAAGCCTTCATGCGGCCAACCAAAAACTTTCCCTTGGGGGGTCTTTTTGTTGGGGCCATTTCCCAGTTCAATTTTAAGCAAAACGCCTTCCGTTCTCCCTCCGAGGAAGTCTCATTTAATTTCATAGGGTGTACCGTAATCGCAGGTCTAGCTGAAGCACACGTGGAATAATTTATTGTCTGCTCAGCGGACCAGATTTGCAAGGCCGGCATATTTCCATTTGCTGTATAAATGTTATTATTAAAAAAAGATTTTTGCATGTGCGCACCTCTGTGTGTGTGTGTGTGTGTGTGTGTGTGTGTGCGCGTGTGTGTGCGTGCGCGTCAAGGTAAATTATGCGGCAGAACAATTTAATATTCCATCTCCCATCTTGTCTGTGTTTTTCCAGCGTACGCTTGGTAATTCTGTTCAGAGACAGCTGCCATAAGATAGTGTTGATACAGAGAGACTGCGAGTGAATTAAAGTCTGTGCCACATTAAGAGCTGAGCTCGGGATAATGCACTGACTAAAGCCACATACATGCTGTCTGGCTGGGCCTGCATTGAAATGCCTGCCGCCTCGTGTGAGCAGCCATGTTTAAATCAGAACAGAATATGTGGGGGATATGTGTGACCCATTCCTGTGTGTATGCATGTCTGACCTCCAGCCTGTGAGTGAATGAATTACTGAATGAATCTTTCACCAGTTTTGAAACTTAATATTTATCATAATTAGTCCAGTACCAGCCTCCTCCAACCATCTGATTCGGTGACATTTATCGTAAACCCCTCCGGAATAACTAGGCCGTGCGTTTTAGCTGAACTACTTTTGAAATCACTGATAAGAGAAGTCTGTCTGATCATATCTCCGTCCATTTTACATTCACTTAAGGAGCCGAGAGTTGCGCTTAACAGCTCAATCGACTGAGAGTTGCTGCTTAACGTGGAACTGAAATTTTGCGCTTGCAAGGAAATTCGCTTCACAACCGCAAAAAAATTTTATCATTTAAGTATTTGCCGGACCGCATCTGAGAACAATATTAAGCATTTTTTTTCCACGTCTTCAAATGCTCACCATCTCATCAACTCCAGTCCTGATTAAACTGTAAATGCCTGCCATTGTGTTCGGTGACGCGGAAGCAAAGATGACTCTCGTTCTTCCTTAACGTTCATTAGTTCCTTTTCTTTCAGTTCAGCACCCGATTGAAAATACAATCAACAATCTGGCAGCGCACGAGGAGGAGGCCTCGTTCTGTTGCCTTGGTTTTTTTTTGGGGGGATAAATTGTGCCAGAGAGAAACGATCGTTTGTGGAATCGCTTTCAGACGCATGCAGACAACAACGGAAGGCCTCAGATAAGCTGATTGTGAAAATCTGTTTTGCGAACGGCGAAGGCCTTGGGAAACACAATAAAAGCACTGGTCATGATATTTCGCTATTCAGACTGAAATTGGCTGTATTATTGTACAACATTGTTTGGTTTATTTCTAGGCATGGTAAAGTTTACAGTCTAAAACAATAAGGCGTTTGATAACTTCTGTTATCAAACTGCTGTTCTGGCTGTTTACCAAAGATTAAGCGCCGAACTCAAAGCATAATTCACCATGTGCAGTGTCACACCCAGCATGTTTTCCACTTGGCAATTATCCTTAGAGCTCGGCTTCCTAACATAATAGCTGTCTGAACTCCGGCTTTCAAAACAGCTCGACATATTCACCACAAACTCTGCCCAGGTATTGCTTCACCATTAGATTATTTTAGTGTATTTTTTGCCATAAATTTTGGCGCAGGTAGCCAAGTTTTGTCCCTCTGTCAACTCTCCAAGCAAATCCAATGTTGCGCGCGTTGATGTGTTTTATAAAACTGTAGCTGAGAACAAATCCAATGTTTGAAGAAGACTGAGATTTTTTCTGCAGAACTTGAATCTTCTAGCCGCTCAAACATTTAAGCAGCAGGATTAAAGTGTAATGCCTCTTATTCTCGCTCGAGCTTTTCCCCTCTAATCCCCGCTTCATCGGTTTGCGCACCATCGCCGTCAATGCCAGTCGCCCCATGAGGAGGATTAGGCCTGATCCGTTCTCTCTGCCATGGCAGCAGAGGTCCTGACCTCGAGTCCTCGCTTGAGCAAAGAGCCACTTGAGTGTGGACACCCAGTAAAGGGACTTCTCAAGCGCAGTAAGAATTAGGAGGTTAACGTCCCGCGCCCCTGTAACTCCACTACCGCCCAGCTTTTCACTTTCGAAGTGGCTATAACCCCAACCGCTGGTGGAACAGGAGGGAAGGTTTGCTCTTATTCCCCTGGTAAATCTAGGACACCATTCAAATGGCGCCAAAAAGTTTCACCGATAGATCATGCTCAACGGTTGGGGGAATAGCCTGAGCCTTTTACTCTTTGCTACCTTTTTACTATCATCCAATCCAGGAGCAAGTCTTTTGTGCTGCATTTTCAGCGGCTCTGTGCGTCACCTGTGCTTCTCCGAATGCTGTATGTCAAATGAGTCAACCGTCGGTCTTCATCTGCGAGTCTCGCTCGTCCGCGCTGAGTAATTCACCTTTGGTGCTACATCTCACCAGCACGTCCGCTGCAGTAACGCTGGCGCTCACCGCCCCCGCAAACCAAACATTCCAGGGATTGGGGCTTTACGCAGCTGCTATTACAGGCTTTCTAATGCTTATGACTTAGACGCAAGACCAGTTTTTAAGGGTAAAATGTGTTTCAGACTGATATTCCTGCTTGATTTTTAATTAATACTGCAAAAGATATTCTCTCCACCTCTGCTGGTGTCATTTCCAATGGAGGCCAGTTTTCTCCCCAGCCTACATACTAACCTGATCGCGACTCAAACTGAACGGGCTTACCAGACAATACAATCAGATGACTGAGGACTAAACAGATAGGAAAAGGACACTTTTGACTCAGTCCACGGCGCTTTCATGAGTAAGATGGGATGTGTGAAGGTTCTGCACTGAGCAGCAGGTGACTGATGCTCAAACTAAATGGAGAAATGAGCGCACATTCACATTTCAGACAGAATTTCTATTTGATTTGGCTCTCCAGGCTATGAGTGCTTAAACACCTGCTTGATTTGAACTTGTATCATTTTGGTCACGAGTTGCTGTTCCTCCATTTTAATTATGATCGACCAAGTTGTTATTTACGTTACAGTCAGATTGTGAGACCAGTTATTTCATGAAGTTACTAAAAAGATTTTTGTAATTTCACGAAATGACTGGTTTCACAATCTGACTGTAACTTATAGAGGAGAAAAGAGGGCATCAGTACTGAGGGAGAGACGACACAAGATTATTCTCTCTCACATCTTTGACTGAGTTAAACAGTAAACACGGCTCGGCCCTGTGCACTATGGGTGCATGATGGAGCGGCTGTGATGCGGCTGGGTAAACTAGCACTCAGCTGGACGTCCAACATTTCAGCCTCTGCAAACTGCTGACAGGCTGAGGGAGACAGAATAAGGAAAATGATATTCCAGTGTTTTCTCTGCTCGGATTACATTTCAGTAATGTCATGAGTTCATGTTTCGCATTTCAGAACTGTCTAGAAGCTTTTTTAGCTGGGCCAGCAGATCATCAACAAAAATATTAGAAATGCAGACGTTTACGCCCGGGATGGCACCTCAGGTCGCTTAACGGAACAGTGACCTTTTGTTCCAAGGACTCCGAAAACTGGTTCCACCTTGAACTGAAGAGAAATGTACTACTGTCAGCCAAATCCCATTAAAATCTGCCAATAGCAGTAGTAACAAATAGATACAACGATAGTTTGGCCAAAGTCTTTACAGGCAGGTCTCGCCAAGCAGTGATTATCTTGACAACACACCCAGGCAGTTGTTCTAGCTAATAAGACCAGACTCATATTTAATTCAATGGGGAGAGAGCTATAACTTCATTTTCAAAGGTCACCAGGACATAAGAACTCATGTATAGAATCACCAGTCAAATATGATAAAAACTGCCTAAAAGGTTCAGTGACTTGGCCCAAAAATAAGGTTTAAAATGCATTTTTCTCTCACCAGTTGTACCATTACTGCACATGTGCAAGGTTTCAGGACACTGACTTCTTTTACAGTATACTGTGATACGACACGGTCCGCTCATCCCACCCGAATGATGTTCACTCAACAGGCTCATCCTACCAGAGGACTCAAGCAAAAAACCACCAAATCAGTTGAAAGAACGCAATTGGCTAGATATGCTTTCCAGTATTTCTGTATAAAGCAGACGATTGGCTTTTGGGGGTAACGGGAGGCATATATCATACAACCGCCATGTCTGGGGTTATGGACCTCTCTATTCAAAATGCTTCAAGTGGTGTGTCTCTACTTTATAAAGTCTCTGGTTTGGTGTCGTAGCTCTGGCCATGGGACACCCTGTGGCCTTCTGAAGGAGAGGAGAGTGGGGAGAGTCAGAATATGCGGGGTGGCTGAGGTGGGATGTTAACCAGCAGCAGGCGAGTGTGATGCAGTGCAGTAGCAGGCAGAGCCATGTTATGCCGTGTCGGCAGAGCAGGAAAGCTGATTATTAATCCCACCTACCAGAGAGAAGGAGCAGTGTGTGATACACATGAGAGTGTCTATGGGAATGTGGGCATGTCTTGAGTTGTCTGCCAGAACTAGCTCTGCAAGCTGCACCCCATACTTGCGCATTTAGCAAAATCTCATGTCTGCTAAAATCTCTTGGGCTCTTGCCCATCTTTGATTTTTCAAAGCAAATTACATGTAATTAAAAACACAGAAATAAGCCAAACATCTGAACAAGTTTGTCGACTGATTGCATATAAAATACAGTCAGCTTACCATTAAGATGTGGATAAAGCAGTGGTGCCAATGAATTATGTGGATACTAAATACAAATTTATTTCATTGGTTAATAAATAATTGATTAGTGATTACTTAAAGAAAATTATGGACATTGCTTGCACACAACATTTATCATTTGGGACTTCAACTTGTATAAGTGCTGATAATTATCAATCATTTGACTATACTGTGCATCTCTGTCCATATATTTTGGCTTTGAAATAATCTAAGTGGGGGTTTTTTTTTTGAGTTAATCACCCTTTCATTGATTCACGCACCACTAATGCATCACTCATATACAGTTGCTCTTCGTCTCCACTAGAAGCTACATTAATGAGCTTGTTCAGTACAAAAGCTCTAAATGATAGCCACGCACAGAATCAGTCATTACACATTCAGTTTCCATGCCCACCTAGGAGGTCCATAAAGCCTTTGAATAACATCGTACGAGCATCGTCCCGACAATCTCTCCCTGACCTCACCTGATCAAACAAGGCGAGAGAGCTTTCCATGTAAATAAAAAGCCTCTAAACAACGGCTAAATAAAAACGTTGGTGGATGCGTATTCAGCCCTCAATCTCCATGTTCATAAATGCCATTTCCTAGCCATTATAAAAATAATATATATAATATGGTTACTGTCCCTCATCAGATCAGCCCTAGAGCACAGTGCAAACTCATGGCCGGAGGTCAGAACAAGGTTATATTCATCCTGTACAATTTTCATGCAATGGCATAAGCTACAAACTATCCATACTTTCTTATCAGCACGCATCATTCCTTTCAATTGTACTCAAAGCGAAGTACTGGAGAATGCAACTCTGGGTAATATGGACACGTTCTTGGCGCAGTCTGTCCGCTGGCCCGATTTATCAGTGTACAATTCTGATCCGTAAACCGGTCTACGTCGCGGACACCCAGAAGTTAACGCGCCTTTTCCGTTGGTTACAGCACCATTTTTTATCTATGTCTGCGTGGTAATTGGCTGCTTTTTAAATCTATTATTGACTTCATGTATCACGACTTCATAGCCTGAAGGAAATTAATGTGGAAACGTGGAAATGATCGTGCAACCCTTGCTGTAAATCAGATGTGTAAATGAAATGGTTGACAACTGAGCACTCATAGTGGGTGTTGCTCTTGCATGCCAACTATTACGCGAGATTGCCCTTTGCAGCTAAGTCTGTAGATGCACCAGCGCAGTTCTGTACGTAAGGGCAAGTCTGACAACTGAAGATTAGGCTGATAGGGAAAGATTAATACCGTCTGACCCGATTTTGCCCTTCGGAAAGACTATAGTGCCATCTATTGAAGACTAGCACAATACATGTTTCACTACAGTCCTATTTCTATCAGAAATGATACTTGGTTTTACTCAGACTTTTTTCCGTTTTCTCCTCGGTGCGCATAAATCGCACGAGACTATTCAGGCGCCAAATCATCTTGCATTTATTCGATCAGTTAAACCCACAACCTGTTGCCATATTGACAAAAATGTATCTGTTCCACCGCCAGGACCATCGCGTCTTATTTAAGAGCGGGTATTCGATAATAGTCCTAGAATTCGATCAAATCTATCGAGGAGGCAGAAAGTTGTGTGTCGGCGATAATGCGTAATTTGCGCAAAAGGGCGCAGTCGCAGCGACTGAAATCCCAAAATACTATAATATGTTAGCCTGCGAAATAAAAACTGAAACACGAAAAACACATAGCCTTGAGCGATATGCCAATGCTTCAAATGAGCTTAAAGAAATTACCTTCTTCCAGTAAGAGCGAGTGGACCCACATAACGACGAAACAGCAGATCGCAGCTCCGACTAAAGCCCACGCGACCCGGAGGATCTGCATCTTGGCGAGCCGCTCAAACACGCATGGAACCAAAGCTGGGTTATGGCAAGAAATCCATGATGTCCCCGTCAACCAATAGCTTGCAAAAACTTAATATAGCCAGTAAAATCCCCTCTCCCAGCGGCCAGGAAATGGCAATAAGTGTCGTGAAAAGGTTTCTCGAAACGGTTCTGTCCATTTCAGTCGACGAAAACGGTTTTCATGACAGAGAGAGAGAAACAAAAACAGAACCGTTAACCGGTGTTGCTGTTAAAACCCTGCAGTCGCAGACGTGCACGGCGTCATTCGAAGTGATTGAATTTCTCACGGTCACTTGAGCATCGGCTGATCGCCCAGCTCTGTCACTGAACCGCCGCTGTCACTCCGTCCTGTCTCCTCACGGGCAGCGATTCGGCGCGCGGATCAACACTTTATCCCGAGCTTATGGTGTTATGTTTGAGAAGAGACTGCTGCAACACCATGTCCTATTGCTGTAAAAATACTATCAATTTAGGCTAGTTTTGCCATTTGCCACGTTTGGGGAATTCTTTCAAGTGCGCATTGCATTTTTGCAGTATCCATCGTAGAAGCAATTCGTTGCGACTAGCTTTGAATGATAGCCTAATTGCAATTCCTCTTCCTTCGGACTTATAGAAAATCCTCAACAAATCCCTCGCTTATGACATTTGATAAGGCAAAAATTGAAACGAGTGAAATGGTCAATCATTCCCATCGCTTGCTCCATGGTCGGTCCTGGTACAGCCGTAGGCTGTCGCTGTTCTGAATTAAGATGAGTCGAAATTAACAGCCAGTCTGTATCAGCACCAGCGCCTCGATCAGCTCCAGCATGCTCGTGTTCTTAAAAAGCCGCAGACAGCGGCGCGACTTGTGCTTCCTCTTTTTTCTTCTTTTTAATGACGTCACAAATCAACATGTACTATTACTCCGTCCCCAGAATGAAAATTCACGTAGCATTACTTGTGTGACAAGGCAAGTACAGCGGTCCTACGTGTATCATTGTCACATTTTAGGGGCAAGAACTCCTTTTGACCCCACGAAGATAGCTATTGCTCGTCAGCTGGAACATAAAAATAAGAAAGATAGTTTCACCACCGTTGTGGAAATGAAAAATATTGATGTTCCCTAGTGGTAAATGAAATAAATAATACATTTAAAATGAATGAACATATTGCACCATACTTTACATACGATGGGTATTGATAGGCTCTATAAAAGCCAAATAATTTAATGAAAATGATTAACGTGTGGGATGTAGGGCTTCAGTGGCCTGAGGCATACTGTACAGGGCTATATAATGACTGGAATTGAATGAAATAGTCTGCATCGTGCCGTAGCAGATTTAGAGAAGTGCAGTTTGCATTTGACGCATTTCTCTTGTTATAAAGTATCACCTAAATTAGCTATATGCTACATTATCAGTCCCAAAATAGCACTGTCAGTGGGACTGTGCATTTGAAATATCCATGGCGTATTTTCCTGCTCTGTCACTTGGAAACCGAACAGCTGCAGATGCTCTGTTCTATTTACGCCGCTAACAAGCGTAGCGTGTGCGTCCGGGGGTCTCTCAATTGCTGGTTTTTTGACGTCGTTGAGCATCAATTAGTTTACTTATTGTTCGATTTCTTAGCTACTTGGTATCCGCTCAGTGGGTTGTCAAAGAGACTATGTATTAAACTAGATGAATTATTTTAATGGTACGAGGACCAGGCTGCAGGAACTTTTGTAATATTTCAGGAAATACACACTTCCTGCGAAAACAAAACATCCATGTAGCCTAAGGTATTTCCCTGCCAAAAAAATCAGCCGACGAACGGCGAAGAGCCACGGCAGTGGTAGGAATTGATAAACTTTGCTAACTTTGGCGCAGTTTATGTCATCACTGAACATTAGTGTGCTGTAAATGGAAAATCTGAATTTTGTTTCACATCGGCGCTGCATGAGTTAGAATAAATCTCATGGTCTTTGCTACCTTGTTGTCTTGCGTGCCTTGACATATAGGCCACATTGATAGGTTTGTTCATGCTTTTTTCGTCAGCATCGTTGGGCAAATTGTATTTCAAAACAAGGATGAACGTTTGAAGTAAAATTAATTTAAATGTTGAGGCATTTTTACAGTGGCGTAATTGTGTTGGAAGAGTTTAATTACCAAAGTAATCATTCAAATGCCACCACAGGTGCAGGCTGCGGCTTGATAATTAAAGGGTCAGAGCTGCTGTTTTCGGTAAGACTGCTAATGAGTTTCCGTCTTGGCAGAAGCACGCATAACTGCTCTTAAACGCTTACTGTGTGGTGTGTTTTCAATCCTACATGGGATTCTGCGGGTCTGTTGTTTAGATTAAATATGTTTGTGGTGTATGTTTGTTTATCCTTTGCGAGAACTGACAGTCAAAAATGTCGCAAGGCCGGGATCTAAAAAATGCTTAAGTGGCTGTATTTCGGATGAAACATCGACGGGGCATTGGTCTATTTTTTAAGATCAACAGAACGACAGTATTTCAATTTTTGTGCTTGAATTTGCGTCTTTCGATTTAGTTACAGCTCTGAGTGACTATAAGTGCGCTGTCCCCTCGCCACGATACGAAGTGGAGCGGGGGATATCGCAATGGAGTCCGTCCAGGCGTCCTTCGGGTGTTGTGAATGATATATTGTTTGTGTCATTATATATATATATATATATATATATATATATATAATTAGTCATGGCCTTGATTGGGTTCGAAACCAGTATTCCATGGTGGTTTGGGCTTTTGATGACAATGTCTTGTTTTATCTTGTTAGGTGACACTGGTTCATTTCTACTGAATTCACCTTTCTTGTATACAAATAACATCATGCTTAAATCAGATTCTGAGGGAGGTGATTGACAGCTGTCATTTTTCACTTGGCATTTAACTGCATTTAAAAAAAAAAAAGCACTCAACTGCAAAATTTGATCCCGCTTGTGTGTATCTCGTTATTATTTCATGTTATTTTCCATTTTCTTTTTAGAAATTCAAGCAAGCCTTTCTCCATAAATTGGCATGTCCAATTTGTTTGTCATTCCTAGCTAATTCTTTTCAAGATGCCATGCACAAGCAAGAACGCTTCCCAGCGTATCTGATTTTTTTTTTTTTTTTTTTATCCTAACATTTCATTACAATGCAGCGTGTCGTCATTGTTTGGAAGCAATGCAAATGCATACTACTGCACATTATCTGTATATTTCCCGACATACTTTGTAATTGTAGGAACTGTCTGAGACCGAACTTTGGGGCCATGGAAAATTATTTCAAGGAATTATTTATGTATTTTTTTACTTATTTTTTTGGTTCCCATTCACAGGATGGGATGAGGCAGGTGCAGGTAGGCAGAAACCATTTATTTTGTTTTTGTTTTGATGCGAATGAATGCCGTCTGTGTGCCTTTACTTGAAATGGCAAAATAACTATCTCCAAAACCACCAAAAAAAAAAAAAAAAAAACCTTTCTTGTCAGGCGGACTGGAAAGGGTTCAGTTTAATATCTCAGTGGTTCAAAAGAGTGTGTTCATTCCTGGTGCATAGAGGACAAACCTCATTCTTTTGTTTGACCCTTTGACCTTTCCTGTAGCACCACTATGAGGTCAAACTTAATATTTCCAAATGAAATGTCCCAGTTTGATTTTAATCAAGTCTTTCTTCTTGTGATCATTAGTAGTGCAAAGAGAAGCACAGTTATTGATGCTTCTCTCACAATTACAATTTCTGTAGCGCCCCCACCAGGTCAAATTTAATTTAAAAAAAAATTGTAATAACTTGTACAGCTTTAATAGGAATCTTGTCAAATCATTTTCAACAGTCCTGGTGCACAGAGGAGTACTTTGATGATGTTGGTTCTGTAATGTTCCTTGTAGCGCCGTCACTCGACCCAGTTAAACATTTCTCAATGTCAGAATTTAGGCTGTTTTGATGGTAATCGTAATAAAAATCTTCTGCGATTGTTCCTGGTGATGTTGGAGGCACTATCATCTTCCCATTTGCACCACCACCAGGCTGAATGTTTCGTTTTTAAAAATAGCGCCACCATTGGGTGAAACGAAATTTCCAAATGCAATAAGCATTTGGAATAATGCAATAAGGCTGTTAGCAGGTACTTTCTTAGAATGAGTTTCACGTAAAGGGATTTATTGATTGAAAAACTTGAATCTATTGCTTAACTAGGAATACTTAAGAATTTATTTTATACGGTATAGTCAATGTTTTCCATTTTTGGTGCAGTAGGTGAAAGAAAACTGGGTATGTTTTATTTTTATTTTAAAATTCTAAGTGCCTACTTAATTTGTCAAGAAAAATAAGTTTTTGCAAATCTGCGTCATCCTGGTGTACAGTGGTTCTCAGCTTTGTTTCTGGACGAACTCTGAGTCTGCTGCTTTTCGTGCCAACAACTATCTTAAAATTTTAATTGGTTTTTAATTGTTACCAATTGCACCATTTTGTGTGGAGGGATTATTTACCTGTTTTCTGAAAATAAAGGTTCAGTATTCATAATGTCCTGTATTGGAAATGACTTTTTATTGCATAAGAATTTTATTGCATTTAAACTGATGAAAATAAAGAATGGATTGGCTTCTGATGAAACTGAGGATGCATTGTCACTGAAACTATTTATTAGATTTATTAGGCAATGAAAAGTTCAAAAGCAGCCAGCAAATTAAATTTGTCATTCCTGGTTAGTGTTATTTTGTTTTTGGTTTTTGGAAAAATATTTGTAAACTTCTTTAACACCTACATTCAGGAACCTAATTAACGTAATGATTCACCACAGTCTTGACTGGCCAGTTAAAACTACAGTTACCTGGAATATAGCAAAAATAAACACAATTATGAACTTTGGGCTTTTAATCGTCATAGATTGCATTGCCGTTTCTGTCATGTCATGGTTTAAGAGGGTGAAATGTCCTTCTTAAACTTCAAGGCAACCAATAATGGAAAACTTACAGCTTGGTAAAATTCTGATATAACAATTGTGGTTGGATCAAAAACTAGCAAACTCAGTGGACTCCCAGGATCGAGTTTGGGAACCACTGATGATATGTTTCTTCCTTATCACTGGAGTAATTTTTGAATGATAGTATATAGGACAATATGGGAGTTATGTAATGTTGACTGTGACTTGTCACTTTGCAAACTGTATGAAAAAGAGATATATTTACAGTAGTAGAGGTTATTACATGCTTTGCTCCATAAAAGCTCCATTACCCTTGACCGATTGAAGGGAGATGGCCAGCTTTTGGGTTGAAGTGTCCAAGTTTCCCTCTCAAGCACATGAGTCTGTATCTTCAGATACGTCTTAAGCTGGCCCGCAGAGATGGTTCTTCAGCATACAAATGAACTCTACAGGCCGGTTAGCGGCCACATAGAGAACGCGCAATAACTTGAAATGCCGGGAAACCGGCTTCAAAACGTGACTTTAATCACGTGATTTTTTTTTTTTTTTTTGGGTTATCGTGACCTTGTTTATGATCACATGGTTTCCCCATCATAATAAGCTGTGTTTCAACAGAGGTGGGGGGTCACAACCCCTTTACATGATACAGGATTCAAAGGGTTAAGGGCACTTTTGGGAAGTATGTGACCAAACTGGAAGGTGTGGACTGGAGCACATTTCTTACTTGCTCAAGCCCTCCAATCACGCTCTCTCCTCAAATTCAGTGTGTCACAACAGTGTCTTTTTTTATTATTATAAATCTGGCATCTCCAGTCCCTCCTGGTTCTGCAGTGTTCGTTAGGTGAACTCTGTGGTGACATGTTTATATGCTAACTGCTCAGGAGAGCGCAGACGGTTTACAGTTTTCCTCTGAAACGGGCGGCTGTCAGCTAGCTCTTGTTTTCCCTGTCGCAGTCCTAGCACACACAGAACCAGGACGGAGGAAACCCAAACATGCTTGTTCAGACTCACCACCTTGACCTGTTCGAGGCACTAAACCACTGAACTATGCAAACCCAACCCCCTGCCTTCCTCATATCCCTGAATAGACTGTAGCCAGTTATGTACTGCTAACTAGAGAATGCTTTCCACAGTCAGCAGTGGCATGGCTAGAGTTAATAAAACTCTAACAGAGTACTTATGTAGCCATTTCCATTGCTCTGTTAAGGCTGATTTGATGCTCTATATTTTTCAGTCTGTTTTGCAATGGAGAGGGAAGTTTTTGATTGTTTTCAGTTTCCTTCTGGTAGCAATCAGAGTAGCCATCCTTGTGTAAGCTGGGAGACTCTATCCTTCTCACTGTTTCACCCCTCGTACGGCTGCGGCTAGTTGTTCTTCAGTTGCGTTATTGATCACCGCAGTACGACCGTTGATTTGTCCCAAGTAAAGAGATGGTGGAAGGTTTCAGTGGCTGTTATTCTTTGAAGGTTCTGAAACACATTTGAGCTGGAACCCATCTCGAATTGAAACGCACTTGCGTGCTTTAAGGATGTGGGGAAATTTTTTTGCCACGTCAGACCTGCCTTGTTACATTGCTGAAGTTCATCTATATGATTTGATATTGCATATATAAGCTAGAAATACTATAAATTCTGATCCAGAAAATGGTGTGTCCAAACCATCCAGACCGCCATCTTCTTCTATGGTTGGTTCTCACTCATGGTTATGAAGGTGCAGAGTCCTATTCCAGCATACACTGAGCGAGAGGCAGGGACCCATCGCAGGAATGTCCTCGCAATCGTTATAAAAAGGAACTGACAGCGTGAAAGTTCTTTTTTTGTGACCGAATCCTGTCTGAAGCCGCAGGAGAAATAATCAGAACTGTGTGTCGGGGAGACGTGACCCCAAAGCTGTACAAACACAGCTGTTGCCACCGTCACGGATCGGAGAGTAATCGTCCCTGACAAGGAAGCCAAGGTGACGGCAGCGGAGGTTAAAGGAACTGATGTTCCGGAGAGATGGAGGAGAGGAAAAAACATAAAAACTTGACTCAAAGAAAGAAAGAAAGAAAGAGAGAGAGAGAGAGAGAGCGAGAGATGGAAAGTGGGGAGAACACTGCTCGTCTTAAGGGGACTTCCTGCCTGGCTTTGATAAGGACTTGTCAGTGTTTCACGCCACAGAACCTGTTGGCTGCTCGCAGCTCGCTTTAAGCGGTGTAATTCGAAGCAGTCGGAAACATTCTCAGCCTGTCCCCAAGAGCGCTGTGCACCCAGTCCATAATCCAATCTAGAATGCGTCAGAAACGTGAAAGTTTTCAGACTGAATAAACATCAAGATGGATTTTAATTTCTGAGAAGGCTTGTCGTGCACATTTGTGTCTAATAGTGCTTTTGAACAGCTGATATGATGCACAGTGTTTTCATGATGGCCTGACAGACTGTATCACACTGGGCTTAAACAAAGATCATAAGACCCTCTACACAGCCTCTGAACATTAAGAACATTTAGCTTTTTTACGTATCAGATTTGATACACTTTGCTTTTGTCGTTGCTAATAAGACTGCTGTCGGTTTGTGGCCATTCCATGTCAGGTGCCCCTGTAGTAGTGTTTTTATTGGCTGTTGGGTTCTGGGCTGTACACTCATGCTTTGCAATGAGAGGTTTTACACTAGTAGTAATAATGGTCGTCTCAAATATAAGACTGCTAATGCACTTTATGCCAGTGTTTCTCCCCTATTCAGCCCTGCAGGGGACTGACTCTCTCCATCACTGACCTGTGGCAGCTCAGACTCACCCTGAGTGCGTCCTCTCTATAGAGTGTCTGAATAACCCGGGATCAGTGGAACTAGAGCCCCTATTAAGTTGCCTCCCGTCCCAGGGAGCGAGGCTTCGCCGGCCAGCGCTGAGGAGTGGGCTTTTTCATGTGGCTCAGGTGCGGATTTCAATAATGCCCTCTTCTGATGTATTATTTAGCAGGTGTATGAGACAGGGGTTCCACGTTGCCGCTGGCAACCGTGTTACCATAGGCGCGTGATTGACAGCTCGCGTGGCATTAGCGTATAGAAGGTGGTCGACTTCAATTTTTCAGTAAAAGGGAAAGCTTTCAGTTTGACCTGGTGGCTTTTTTTTTTTTTTTTTTTTCGTTCCTGCCAGAGATGCATGATTGTGTAACGGGTATCCAGAGACGCATCGAGCCCCCAGAATTGAGCATGGACATGTCAAATCTGAAACTGTGCAGCGTGAATGGGGAGGTTCCTCCAGTGTTTATATCAGGGCTGGGACCTCAGCAAACCCTGCAGGACACAGATCTGCTAGCCTCTGTGCGTCAGGGTTATAATGGAGGTTAGGCTCGCTCCCGGACCTCAAGCTGCAGGCCAAGTTAGCTTTTACAAGTGTTTCCATCCTGTGCTGTGACTTAAAGTTTCTGCTATCTTTACACTGGAAATTATCTTATTCCATTGGGCAGTTTTGCAATGAGTCAAACTCTCTCACCTTGTTTGAAATGTTTTTGTTTTATTCTGCTAAAAAATGATGAAAGCAAGATTTTGCGTCTAAAAACAAGCCTGAATTGCTTTGCTAAGGTTTCGGTTGCCTGTCCTCGATTGGTCCCTGAGTATTTCCATTTTTCCCAGAAAATGATTCATCCAATGACGATGAGATTTTTCTCCCCGCCATCAAAGTTAATGAGTGCACATTTAATATTGATGTTTCTTCTGAAGCTACTCGAGTACTTGAACCAAAGATGGCTCAGGGAATAATGTGTAATCTTGGGCCAATCATATGCGAGTGTTGACTGTGAGCATTTCGTGTAGGAGCAGGTGATGATTATTCGGTCTTATACTGAAAACAAGGGCACCCTGTAGAGCGCAAACCTCCACCTGCATCATCATTTTTCACCCTGTCCTGTGAAAATCTAATGTACGTCTGCAAAGTTTCATCAAAATCGGTCCAGAACATTTTCTGTAATCCTGAGATGGACGGAGGCAAAAACGTAACCTCCGTCCAGCTCTGTTGGCAGAAGTAAAAATGTTTTTGAAAGCACAGCACAAGATATAAAGTGGATTAGAGAACAAATGTTTGTACTTATGATACAAGGCAATCAATAAAATTGGCGTGGCTGAGATGAATGTTGTAATCCTTCCACAGGAAGATTTCTCCTGCGGATCACCTCCCTCTTTGGGACCCTAGCTCAGTGTAGCTGTCCCCACAAGATAACCGCACCCCGGCCTGAAATATTGTGTTGGAAGCTGTGGAACAGCTATATTCAGTGTGTAAGGGGCACTGTGCTCTGTTCCCTCCGTAATGCCTGTTCCCTGCTTCTCTGCTTCCGTTCTGGCTGTGTGTGAAGCCTCTAGCATTCTGGCCACACCTCAGACTCAGGAGTGAAGGAGGATTTACGACTCTTGGCTTCTTCTCTGCCAGATGTCACGGTGTTAGTGTTTTGGGAGGTCCTGCGCTAGCTCTTACAGTCTCGCCCTCGCCGTGCGAGCCTTGAGCGTAGACACATTCGTCATGCCAATTCTGCAAGCTACAGAGCTCACTAAGAGCCTTATAACTCCTCCCAAATGGGTGCGGACTTCTACAGATACCACCTGTGTGGCGACCCTGAGAATTATGGGTGTTGGAGTTTCTAAAACGTTTTCTACCATGTCAGCAGGATCTGTTGGTCTGGGAGAGAGAACCTGTAATGCCTCTCGTGCCGTGAGAACTCTGTCTGTAGTTCTGTGTGAGCATCTGTAGTCCTCCCCACCTGCATATGTAGGGCAGGAGGCGCCTAGAATGCAGTGCTGGGTGCAAGGCATTCTGGGATGGCTGCAAAGGAGAAGCATTAAATGAGATAGGGGTTGGGTCTTGAGTCATTGCGCTGGCGAACGCAGTATGAGAATGGGTCATACGCACTGATGTGTGTTTTATTGTAATGTAATGTGAAGGCCAGGCACCTGACTTTATCGACAAGAAGCCCCCAGTCAAGCCCAGGTATTTTATGTGTTCTACAAACACACCTGGTTGAGCCAATCAGCCCTTTGGTTGCATGAGCTGTGCTTGAGGTGTCACCTGACCAGTGCTTGGATGTGATTGGTGGTTCCTGGGGGGTGGGTTGGGAGCCTCTGCTATAGACTGTGAGTGCTACTACAAGGCGGTCGGCTTTTCTCACAGTCGCTTTTATGTATGACTATCTTGTTGACATTCTCCTCCCTCACCTGTCTCAGGGAAACCTCTGAATCGCAAATGAATTGTTTCCCCCCTTCGTCAGGTTATTGATTATGCTGTCCCAGCCAGGGTCACCTATAGCATCCTTTTCTCCTCTTCCTTACAAGGGATCGCTGCTTGAGCTGGGTGTGCTCTGCTCAGTACGGTTTAAAGATGAGCTGAAATCAACGTTCGCTCTTCTCAAATTCTTCAATTCTGATTAACCACCTGAAAACTACTTAAAGCATCTATATATTCCTTAAATATGATACTGTGGAAGAAATTTTTCGGTGAACAACCTTTTTCCGTGGCGCTCTCCTGTTACGCTGGACTCCGACAGGTGCTTTCTGCTCGCGTCTGCGCTTCCCCGCCGAAAAACAAGCCACGGGCCAATTACGCGTCATTAGCCCAGAGTAATCTCCGGAATCGCGCCAATTAATTGAGGGGTGCCTATAAGACGGAGGAGATAATCGAAACGCTCGTTTCTAATTCGGCTGAATTGCGCATCAGCCGGGGGCCTTTCGCAGTCGCGCTAAACCCTTTCTGATTGATAACTGGTGTAATCGCGGGAAATGCACAAAGTCCCCTAATTTAAGCAAATCCAGTTTTACGCCAGGCGCTCCAGACTCATTTGCTGTCTGGTGTATTTGCATATGGTTCGTGTTTTGCTTGCTTCGCCATGCAGCATTCAGTCTAGTCTGAGTGTTCTGCAGCCGCCACTTCAGGGACGGGGTTATGAATTTGAGCAGTGCTGAGTGCTGCATGAATTTAGACTTTGGTAATGGTGAAATATCTTGCAGTGCAGATTGTCATTGAAAGGACCACTGTGATAAGACACTCAACTTCCTACAGGATGGAGAGAATTCGCAACACATCAGTGCAATGCTTTCTTTAAAAACAAAGCCACAAGCTCCCTGTGTATACTCGCGTATTTTGTGTCATGACTACAGCCAACACTTGGCTCATTTTACATTGCTGTAAGCATGTGCATTTGGTTTTTGGTGAATCATTTCTAACAAAATATCAACAAAAGATTACTCAAAATAACTATCCCATTGCTAAGTGACACACACATGAGGCCACCTGATTATTGAGTGTACTTATTCTTCTGCAGTGACATTGCTGAAACATTGTGCAAACACTGACAGAGACGGCCTCCCGAATTTGTCCGGTCTCCATCCACGCCACACATCTGGTTTTCTGCAAAAGTCTTTGCTGGGAGCTGCAAACCTCATCCTGTAACACTATAGGAGCTCCTTGTAGCTGCTGGAACCTTCAAATTATAATAGAAATGAGCGTTCACTCAGCACAGGGTTTATGACCGCAACGCGTCTATAGAGAGACAGGAACAGGAGACGGGAGGCCATTTTGTGCGATGCGTTCGGAATGTTCTGGAAGAGCGGACGGAGAACAGCCCGGTCTCAGCCAGCGGCCTGTGTGGGCAGAATGTTGATATTTACTCTGCCATCGTCCTCACACTGCCCCTCTCGGCTGCTCGCATGGCATGTTGGGAGATCCTGCCTGCCGTTTGTCACGAGAGGCCAGGTGCATGCTGGGAGGTGGCAGCTGTGCTACTTGTACGCATGACCAGGCACAGGGGGTCTAGCCATTGGATGGCACCTCCTTATAACTCAAATTCCCATCCAAAAAAATAAATAAATTTGGGGAGGAGGGTCTGTGCAGCGGGTTTCAGACGTGTGGGTAGCTGTCAGAGTGAATAATGAGCCGTGTGCTTCTCACGGCGGCCATTCCGGCTCCTCTTTCCTCCCTGCCAAGGTGAATCAGCTCATCTCTGAGCCCGGAGATCTCTGCTCCAGGACTCTTACATGCAGCCCAAACTGAGACCTCTCTCCTCTCTCTCTCGTTCACAGGTTTACTCTGTTTCAGTCCATTTACAGCCCGGAATGTGTGATTTAATGAGTCCGTTAAATGGCTGTTGCTTCCCGCGTGATGGGAGTGCTTTTCTCGCTATATTGCGAAACCCACTTTCGCATCGCAGTTTAGTTTAGCATTGCAGTCTTTATTTAATCCATTGGAGTGGCCACATAACTGTCCATAAAACAGACCATTGAAATTAATTCAGTATTAATCTTAGAATAATCCAGTTTGCTTTTTAGATAAGCCAAATGCAGTTCGTCTATATTGTGGGCAAACCACCACACCAACAGCCCCCCCCAAATTTTGCAATAAAGTCTTTCCACTCCCTGCTTTATTTTTCAAGATGAATATTATGGTAGCACTTTATATGAAGCCTGTTTCTATAATGCATTATAATGTGTCTATGGTGCTGTATAATCATGGTCATTAGCGCTCTTGGTTATTTATAATGCTTTATAATCGTAATCATTACTCATTACAATCCCAATGTCCATAATGAATCATAAACATACTTATAATGCGTTATAGTATGCATTATAGAGACGGGCTACATAGACAGTGTTTTCAATACGAACAGTCCTGAAATGCATAACCCAGCCCCCCAACCTGTCGCAGCTGTGCTGGGCTGCTGTACACACTGACCCATAGATGTTTTCTTACGGGTAACCAGTGCTCTTGTGACGTTACTGAGGTTGTTTGATTCATCAGGAGTGGGATGTTGGTGGGCCGTCAGGCTTGCAGACGGTGGAGTTTTCTGTATGGTTATACTGTGCTCAGTCCACTGGAACACAAGCCTGTCCTAATGAGTGCTGAGCTCTAGTAATTAAACAAAAATTTGTGTGCGTTTTTTTTCCCCCTCGAGTGGAAAACATCAATTAGTTTTGAAGTTCGGTTGACAGGTTTTCTCACCACCTTTGGCAAACATTGCAAAGAATCTGGCGCCGGTCATTGGCTGTAATTTTGTCTTATTTAGTAAAGACTAAATGTAATTTAAAAACTCGTTGGTATCTGCTCTACTTGTTTTTGTTCAGTTCTGGACAGTCGAGTCTTACCCCCATGAATGCGTCATGTTAAAAAAATGAGCAGGTGATTGTATGATAAGAGCGTTACGCAGTACAGCGTGGCGGCCATATTACTATCATTTACACAGCTGGGCCATTAATCGCCCTGCAAGGACGAACCCCGTCTCGCCGTCTTCGTGTAACAGGAGTGAAAAAATGTTGCATGTGTCAGCGGTGTCATTTTCTTCAGTTTTTCAAAGGCCATACCTGGTGCATTTAAAGCAGGGATCATCAAATCAATCATGGGCCTTGAAGGACAAGAGCTGCTGGTTTCCCTCACGCCTTGCACCTGGGAGTGTTTTGTAAAAACAGCCTCGCCAGTCAGAAGCACTAATTGTTCCGTTAATTAGCTAATTACCTCCGAGAAAAGCGGATCAGGGCTGTACTTGAATTTGAGGCCAGATATGATGATCCCTGGGTTTAAAGTGCGAGTTTGCAGAGTTAGTGATCTATCACTTCGCCTGAATACTGATTTTGAGCATCAATACTTCTATGCACACTCTCACACTGTACGCACATAAAGGTATGCATCATGCCAGGGTGGACGTTTTCGGTTACAAGGCTGCCATATCTTACAGCTCTAGTGCTCCTTCTGTTTTTTTCACTCTCCTGCAGTTCAGGAGCACATATGTGAACTCATCAAGTAAAAATTGACATTTCATGACACTTGGACTTTTCTTTTTTACTTTTTGCTATAGTTAGTTGTACAACGTATTTACCTATAAAGTATTTCATGTCAAAAAATTAGTGATTCTCCTACTAGTTCCAATGGAATCATGTAAGAAGTGAACTGCTATAGCTGATCAAGTGAAATGTGCCCAAATTTAACAGCCTGTATTTCAAAATCCAAGTGTCATAAAATGTCGATTTTTACTTTATATCTTCACATCATTGCCTGTGGCCATTTCCCCCTAGTGGCAATGGCAGGCTATTGCAGTTGTTGTTGGGGAGCCAGGCAGCTGAACCAGTGGAGTGCGTGAAAGAGAGGCGGACAGCACAATCTGTAGAATTGTAGAGCCAAAGGCACAAACACCACTCCAGCCAGAGTAATCGTAATCATTTTACGCCGTCTCACCGACGGTAATTCAATTTCCCGAAACACATCTATGATCGCCCGCGCTGTGTTGACCGAACACCGAGGGGGGGAGGAGAAAAAAAACGAATGAAAAGTGAAAGCAGCACTTAAAAGAGAGACGACACGAAATTATTTTTTGCGCTCGGGGGTCACATGGGGACACATTTGGTCTAATTTCAGATGTAAATTTATGTCCTCCTTCTCCGCAGTTTGCGATGCTAAGCACGCAAGGACAGTCAAAGCAATCCATAACGCCCCCCTCCAGCCGTTCCCCGGCCGGAATAATGGTTTCTCGGAGAATAATTGCAGGAGAGAATAAAAGAGAGTTTTAAAACGGCCAGGAAGCCAATAATCGGATAATTTGACACGATGTGCGCAATTTTTCTTCCCATTCATCCTGCAGCAGTGTGAGTTCCGTTTCTGAAATGGCTGCTGAACCCTTTCCCACCCAGAACTGAGTCTGTGTGACCGGACGAGGCAGTCTCCCGGAGGTGTTGCCGCGGGAGACGGTTGGGAGGGGGAGGGTCGGCTGGGTGTATGGCGATAACCGCCTCGAACGCCTCGCCGTTTAAATGTCGACCGTTTACGCGGCGGCTCTGAAAATGAGGGCAAGCAGGGAGGACGGGTTTAAATGTAGAGGAGCGGCCCCACGGGGCCCCAGAGGACCTGTCTCCGGTAGAGTTTGTCCCGCCGTCGCGGCGTCGAATGCGCTGTAGCTCTCCCCGGGGTGATTCCCGTGACTGCCGCCCCCGATGATGCCGAGCGAACGCCGAGAGCCTCGATCTGAGTGCGTAACCGATCACCAGGACGTCAGTGTTCATACACTACATGTGTTGGCGAGGCTGGAGCTCGTGCTTTAGAGGCTAGTGCTGTTTACCGGTGAGATAATGGTGCAGTCGGCGTCTAGCACTGCCCTGGGACTCCCGTAACAGCCCAGCACTTCGCACACATAGGCGCCTACGAGCCAACGCACACCCACACACAGGCGTAGACACACATGCACAGTCTCACAGACACACACATGCACACACACCAATACACACATTCATTACATAGCATTTTGCCATATTGCAGATACTCCTCAAGAGATGTACTACACAAGATGCATCGGCTGGTACAAAAGTTCTCTAAGCCCCAACAGGGTAGCAACATTCCTAATGCCAAAAGCACAGATGTGTGTAAACAATCTCACATGTTCTGCTCTGTCAGTGTGTGCGCGTGTGTATATTTACCCAGATTGAGCTCCACTGTGACTTAGTTTCCCCATGAAGAGCTGCGATAATATGCTAATGCACTGTGTCTCTCTGCTGGTCTAGTTGCTCGAGGCTATGGGCTTGCTGCAGGAGTTTTGTGGAACTGCATTTAGGTTGGGGAAAAGCTTTTCTTAATGTGAATGAATTAGAGTAGACAGTCCAAAGGTCAGATTTCCAGAAGCTGTACAGTAATTTGTTTTTTAGGATAATGCCGAATAAGCAGGGTACCAACCCTTAGCCATTATGCTAATGCTGTGCTGAATGAGTCCCTTCCTGCTATTTCACTGGGTGGATATTAGTCTTAAGAGAAGGGAATTTTCTCTGTGTTACTCCAGCTCTGTTTTGGCACAGCTTTGTGCCCACAGCCCTGACTCAGTGCTTTTGCGAAGCTTAGCAACCGGGCAAAAATATTTGTACGGACTGTTTTCATTACTGAGATGTCTTGTGCAGCAAAAATCCCACCCAGAGTTAGACGGCTATTGAATTTAGTATTATCCATTCATTTTATGACCTGCTTTTTCCTCATTCGGATCACACTGGAGCCTGTCTCCACATTCAAAGCTGCAGATGCAGGAATTCATACACCATTGAATACAGTTGGCCAATTTATTTATATCCATTTATGTATTATTACCAGCCGTGAAGCGTAGCTGGTATTGGAATCATAAGTTATGTCTGTCTGTCTGCATTGACACAATAACATCCGTTTTAGAAACAACCTTCAGACATTGCATATCACTAGCTGGGATAAAAGAAGCTTTGGGTATGATAGGTGTGATAGATTGTTTATCATCATTACACATGTTCGAATCGAGCCCTGCTTTAGGAAATGGCTGGTGTCACGGCTTGTTCGATTCCAGATGGTCTCTAGTTGTTGGTGGTGTTATTATTTTGTTACTTATGTTGATGTTCTTATTTGATGAGATTGACAGGTCGTCTTGTAGCAATAGAAGAAAAAGTGTTATCTGTCCCGTTGAGGGCTTGTCTTTGGCCCTGGGATGGGCACAGTCACAGTGGAGCCACCTGCACAGCCAGTGTTTTATCCCGAGGAGACCGAGGCCGTTTACTGATGATGCTCTCCTGAGGCCTGCAGTGAGTGAGCTGTGGGTGAAGCTTGTTTCCTCAATCCTTCATTGCATCCTTTATCAAATTATCCCAGTGTGGCTACTTAGTCTGTGAAGTTTACGAGAATTACGAGCGCTGTAATGGCTAAACGCCCGAGCACCACCACCACCCCCCTCATCTGCGAAAGCTGAAAACACAGCGAAGGACAACTATGCCTCAGAGGGCAGGAGACGGTGCTTATTGTTTTTGGCTTGTTGGAGCAAAATATGGTCTCACTTGCAAACCTACACAAAATACATGAAATGTATTGTTTTGCCAGCTGTTTTATGCTCTTGCTGTAAATATACAGTAAATATTTAATCCAGATTGTAAACAGTATGATGATGCCTAAATTAAGAACTCTGGCATACTATATTTACCTCAGCCTTGCCTACCCAGTCACATTCACCTCTTTAGCCTTTAGCTAACTGGCGAACAGGGAGAACTGCTCTTAAGCACTCAGGCTAACTCCTGCACGTGATGGCACTGCACACCTAGTTCACCTTTGGCCGATCTCATCAACGGAAGCCTAGAAGAAGTTAGTCATCAATCTTAAAGCAGTTTTCATCATTCAGTAAAGAGCTATTCAGAACTCACTGCGGAGGGAGGGAGTTGTTGATATTCGTAGGTTTAGAGCGTCACAGTCAGGTCAGCATCTGAGAGAGGGACGCCTCTGGGTCCCAAAGCCCAGCCGCGTAGGGCCGCTGTGGGTAGCTCACCTGTCCTTCCAATGTGCGATATTATTTCATACCACGGCCTGGCAGTGTGCTTACTTTTCCGAGCCATGTTGTGGTACTGTTTCCACTCTGAGCCACACTTCAGTCAATCAGAAATGTATAGATAGTACCTAACTGGAATTGTAAGCCAATCATATTGCACGAAACTGGAATTTTTCCGGAACTCGGTTATGAAAAATAATCTGGAGGGCAGGCATAGTCAATGTGATGCACTTTTTTTTTTTTTTTTTTTTTTTTAGCACACCGCTAAACCGCGGGCTGTCAATCTCGTGCTTATTATTATTATTATTTTTTAATGCGTGCAGGGCTGATTATGTGAACGCTGGAATGCGGTGCTAGGAAACACCTTTCCTCATCTGTGTTTCTGCAGGGAAGCAGCTCTGTTGCTGCTTTTTCCGAGCTCATCAGCTGGTCTGGCTGAGTCACGGCTTGAATAAAACAAGGATGTGACGGATTCTCTTTCTGAAGCGTTTTGTTGTCTCTCGAATAACCGTATTTGCAAGTCTAACAGTCCCTCTGCAGGCACTGTGATTTTTATACTCGACATCATGCCTGCGTAACATACTTATGTTTACTAATTAGAAATGTGTGATACTTTTCCCCCCCACATGATGGTTGAAAATTGATCAAAAACAGGCTATCTTGTGATGTTCAAAGACTCATCTTGACCAGCTTTGAAAACTCGTCTTTGTGTGTAACTCCTCTTTGTGTGTTTTGCCTGCATGTGTATTTGCATTAATGTGGACCAAAAAAACTGACTTATCAATTATCGTGACAGTACAAAAGGGCTGGTTTACCATTATGGTAATGAGGAATTTTCCGACTGATGGCAGGAGAACGACTTGTGATTCAGAAAGGCGAGACATTATTCTCTTTCCACGCCCTGGCGTGTTTATCTGCTCCGAACACTATTTGTGTTGTTTTCAATATTTCTTATCGTTACTGTCCATGTCTCTCAGCGATGGCAGCTCAGAAATGATGCTCCACCGTCTCAGGGCACAGAGTCATAAAATATTCTTTGGCAATTCGGACGGCTTTGGTAATTACCGTTTTGACGTCTGTCTTCTGTGAGGGCGGGATTAGATGGCGATTACAGGGCGCCAGCCTCCTCAATAACAATGACAGCAGACGTCAAAATGTCGCCTTTGCGATTTAAGTTCCATTAATATTAATAATGATAAAATCTGATCAAATTGTGTGGGTGGGAATAATGCACTCTCCCTTAGAATGTTTTAGGGCTCTTATTTTTGTCAGCCATCTTACATGTAAAGGGGTTGCGGTAGAATGTTAACCAGCAGCAGGCATCAGTGGCGTAGCAGCAGGCGAGGTTACTTGCAGCAGCTGAGAATAATGCAGCACGGCAGCAGGCAGAGACGTGTTAATTTTGTAGCAGAGGAGGAAATCAGCTTAAATACCATCCAGGTGAGCAAAGACTGATATGCATGGGAGTGTCTATGGGCATGTGCACACGTCTCAAGCTGTCTGCCAGAACTAGCTCTGCAAGCTGCCCTCCATGATGCGCGTGTCGGCTTGTAGTCTTTGAAAAAAAAAAAAAATGCATTTGTCTCTGATGTCCATGAGTTGTTGGAATACGGAGTTACATTTCTGCCATATATGATGGAGAAATCGAATCATAAATGAGTGACATGCACTCAGTGCTGCAGTTTACCGATGAAGCGCAGTGCACTGATGACATAATGCGAGTTTTATTGGAATAATTTATGTCCGCCGGTCGGATCTCTGCCGAGCAGCAGATGAAATTCACATTGCCTTATTAAATCTTGTGTGTGTACATTGTTTTCTGATATGAGTGATTTAGTCGACATACTGGGGTAGAAAATAAGCCTGAAACAGCACAAGGCCCTGCTGGAGAACTGCATTAATATCCTGAATCCTGCAGTATCTTCCCTCAGGAAAGAAAATGGTATTAAATGGTCATTAACATGATACCCTTTTTATAGTGTTGTTAATGCATAAGTCCCCCTCTTCCACCGTAAACTCCACTGTCGCCACGGCGATGAGAGGGAGGGAGAGATGGGGGGAGTGAAGGGCGTGATGGAGGGAGAGAATGAGAGGGAGAGAGCGAGTGATGTGGGGGGGAGAACAGGAAGGAGATAAGGCTGAGGGAGGCTGACTGTGTCGCTTAACGAAGCCATATTTCACATCTGTACATGTATCAGCTGGAGTTACTGTTCCAGTCAAATACATATCTATAGGGTTCACCTTCCACTGGGTACATCTGAGAGGCTCGCTCTCTCTCTCTCTCTCTCTCTCTCTCTCCCTCTCCCTCCCTCGAATATACATCTCGCTGTTTCTGTCTGTGTCCCCATCTCATTGTCTCTTTCTTTCTCCCTCTGTATCTTGGTCTACCTTTCTCTTTGTCTTACAGCTCTATATACTTCATGCAGAATGAAAGCATTGCAGAAAAAGGCACAAAAATCAACTATTTCCAATTGTGTAATATTTGTGAGTCAAATGGGTAAGTTATTCTGCAACCTTTATGTGGGCAGCATGCATTTCCTCCTCTCTCTCTCTCTCTCTCTCTCCCAGCCCTTATCAGTGCCTGCTGTGAAATAACTTCATTCTCACACTGTGGTGATGTAGAAGACGCGGTCCATGAGAGGACAATAGAAACCCTTAATTCCTCCTAATTCCTCCCATCACTGCTGAGAGATTGCCGTCTGTTTTACGGAAAGAAAGTGCTCTTATTTTTTCAGAGCATCACCTTGTGGTGAAACGCTTGGATTTTGCAGTGAATTGGTCCTTGGGTGCAGTTAGCGTTTTGCGCTGGGATATATTTCTTCCTCTGGTCGCTAGCGCTAAAGCCGCAGCATCAACTTCCTTGTTGATGCTGCTGTTGATGAAACTCCCTTGATCAATCCATCCATCTCTCCTCAGGATCTAACAGTCGCGCTCGGAGAGCTCTCTAAATCTACGCTGCTCTCGGGAAGATCTGACCGTTTGAACAGTTTTGAACTACGAGGCTTAAGCTTTGCACGGTTCAGTGTTATCATAGCACCTGCAGGCTCTTCAGCCCGCAGGTAAACCAGTCGAAACATCTGTGTTGAAACGCCGTTAAAGCCACTTTGACACTGGAGGCGAAACAAATTTTTCGCATGATAGATTACATTCAAAGTCTATGCAAAGTCGCGAATATTCGCGTCTTTGCATTGACTTTGAATGTAATCTGTCGTGTGAAAAATTCGCTTCGCGTCCGGTGTGAAAGCAGCTTAAGCTAGCACACGCATCAGCGAGAGACCACCACACGCTATTATTCAGTTACAACTGCGCATGGAGAATTTATTCAAGCGGCATTTTTCTTAGTTGCTGCTAGGCTTAACCTCAAGTTAATAATTAAACAAATAAAAATTGCAGGCCATTTGATCGCCATTTCATTTATCTGCAATGTCTATGTGAACAGCTGTTGCCATGGAAAGACAAGTGCATGAAAACCCTGGAGTGTGGCTCTATGTTAATTTGCAGGTCACCTGACCAATTTTGCGCCGTCCCTCGCAGTAATTTGCGGACTGTGATTGACCCTCCGCCTGTGAAGTTTAGCCCTGTCGTGCAAGTTTGCTTTTCGAATAAATGGTTGCCGTCTACCCTTAGTTTTGGATAGACTGCAGATGAAAAGCATATGGAGAGACTGGAGCAGGGAGACGACGGGCGGCAGGAGTTCTATAAAGACTTAACGAGCATAAAGAACGGCCCGTTTTCAGATCCAAACTGCACACCTTGCGGGAACGCTGGGCTCGCTTCAAAGGAGAGCTCGCCACTTATCAGCAAATGTAGAAATGAAGTGTGTGCTGTGTGCTCGCTCTCGTTAAGCTGGAATACCATTAAATTTACAGAAACTTAGTCCTTAATGACCAGTGCGCTGTGACTCAGGAAAAAAGACGGCCGAATCGGTTCTCTTAAAAGACCCACCAGAGGTGAAAACAGACTTCCTCTTGGAGTATTTCAGATGCTGAAACTTGTGCTCGTTTGTGTAAAGTCTATCAGAATTACCCTGAAGGCTGGCCTCAGACAAGATCTCGTCAGAAAGTAGGAGCTGAGCATTATGCATGATGGCGCTCCTACTGTTATGATGTTTTAGGAAATAATAAGCAGTGTTTTTAGGTTCTGATGTGTTCATTTCCCGGCACACTCAAGTGTTCTGAAGAGACACAACGATACCAAACCAACCCTGAACTGTTGGAAATTACAGAAATCATTTTGTAAAAAGCTGGCTAAAGCATTAGATTTTAGATCAATGGTCGGTCATAATGCATAGAATAGCTGACCATGACAGATTCTTTGGGTAGAGTGCGGTCAGTAGAATGAGTGGGTATAAATCATTGGTGAATTATGCCTAAATATTTGTGAGGTATTTCCTTACACTGACACTGGTCTCCATGTGTAATTTCTTGACATCAAATTTTGTCAAAGGAGAAATTCTGGGGGGTTGCAGTGCCTGGATTAATTCTGTGTGGGTTCATTGTGTTTTGTGCTTTTGTAAACACTGCATGAACATTATGTATCCAAATAATGGAAAGTAGTAAGCATTGCTAGGTCAATTAGCCTGTTTGCATCATAGTTGAATGCTTTGCTCTTCTATTGTATGCTATATAACGTAATGCTCTCAAGAATCTGGTCTTGACTCTGCATGTGCTATCAGTGGAATGTAGCCAAGCACATATTAGATCGGTTACAGTCAGAATAAGGTCAGCACAGTTATTTGGCCATTGGAAAAGACACTTAACCCCCCTATGCTCAAATTGGGTTTCGCACCTGCTTTAGTGGTACCAGTTGTAAGTCTGGTAAATAATGTGAGACATGGCCGTGCACTATTGGTTGTCTTTCGGAACCAATTGTCTGCAGTTTTGCAGTGAGCAGCACAGTGGCAAATTAAAGACAGTAAATTAAAATTAAATAAATTAGTATGTGAGTGAATGGTTTGTAAGCCCTGCACTTTATTGGGCAAGGGTACGAAGAGTGACATGATCTTGCACATAAGGAGGGACTGAAGTATTGATAAATGAGTTAGAAACAGTCTTGTGGTGGGAGAGAGGCCTGTTTCCTGCTTATACGCTTCCTGTGATAACTGCCGGGGGCACTCGGTCGTACGGGCCTGTGACTGTGCAGTCAGGCCCATAGACTGCCATGTAAAAAGTATTCACTGGCTTCTTTTTTTTCTAAAGGCTTTCCAAGCGCGTTGGCAGGCACTGTTTAGCCATCCATTTCACCTTTATTTTTTTTTTTTTGGTTTACTGAAAAATATGAAAAACATTGGCAGTAAAATGCGATTTTCAAAAAAGTTTTTTTTTTTTTTTCACCAGTGATGCACTGCTTTTATTAAATGACCTTGCATGGCTTGTGTTTTTACGCGCATCTGGTTGTGGTTTGTGTAAAATGAATGGATAGAACCTCTGAGTCACCATCTTTCAGAAAATGAAGCAGAGTTCAGACAAACTGATGTTTCAGCCACTTAAAACACAAAACGTTTTCTCACCGAGTTACAGCTACTTTTATCCAAGCGGCAAATGTATGGCTTGGATCTAAATTTGTTGTACCGGCGAATGAAAAAGGTGTCGTGTGCAGTGAAAACAACGGAGTATGTTGACGCAATTTTAAAGACAAAAACGATTCAAAACCTCAAGGGTAAAAACCTCTGCTGCTGTGTGGTTTCTCCTTGTGAGGTCAGCTTAATTTCATTAGAGCAACGGATAAATAATGGGCAGCATTAAACTAGCAGAGGTTTAAAAAAAACTCTGCTTTACTGAAGCATCGCATCTCACAGCCCTTCCTCTGTTTCTCCCTCCATACTGGGCTTCATCATTACTGCTGAAATGAACAGAATTGGGGTGAAAATGGGTCTCCCTCAGGCGTAAAGTGTGCTCTGTGTCCTGTGTATTGTACGCCATCATAAGGCTTTATGGAGGAATTAGATAGCAGATATCTATCCTTTGTAATGATGTCGATACAGAACAGAGCCCTCAGTGATGTCATCATGTCACTGCAGGTACACCCTGCAGGATCGCACTGCTGAACTGTGTAAACCTTTAATCCACTTTTGGTTCTTCTTCCCTCTTCCTCTCCATATTTTGTCATATCACGTCCCTGCTACGGACTGGCAAACTGTCCAGGAAGTGTTCAACCTCTCACGCACTGTACATTAGTATTGGCTCCACATTGACCCGGCCATGAGTCAGTGGGTGAGAAAATGGAGAAACGGACGGATGGATGTTCTGTTCATTCACGCCAGTGTCAGTAGTTCAAGTTTCTGACATTTATCCCTCTCAGGAGATGTTGAAACTCTCTGGTTATTGTTCTCCTCTTGTCATTGCGCCATCGATTGAGTTTGATGCCGTGCCCACCGCGGTTTCGGGATGTTATACCTGCGGGCGTCCTCTGACAACCCCCTTGTAAAGAGCACCGTATGAAGTCCAGAATGTGATTGATTGGCTTGATTGATGAAGGCGAAGAGACTCGCTGAAGGAGCAATACGTGTGATTGAATTGCGTCGGCTCCGTCGCCTCCGTCCCCCCTGTAAAGCATACATCAACTCCCTATCACTCGCTCAATTTTTCACAAGATGGCCGCCCATCAGGCTGCAAGATGAATGAGCCTGTCGCCCGTAACATTGTCTTGTTTTTAAACAAACCCCCCCCCTCACAGGCACCACCTGACCTTTGCCCTCCTAGTTTCTGTTAGTAGAGCTGGGCATAGCTGTGACATCAGTGGTTTGTTTCCCTGGCTGCTGATTGGATCGCCTGAGGGTCACTTCCTGTCGACGAAGGGTGCTGATTGGCCCTCGGTAAACTCGGGAATACACAGTGCCACTAGCAATATTGTTCCAAATGAAACGAGGCTCAAGTCCTCTTTGGTTCCCGTAGCGTGAGTCTGCTGTCTTGCCTGTGTACCGTTTAGATATTTTCCCTCACTGAGTATGGATCTTGCTTTCTAAATGGTTTACTGTTCTCTCCCCGACATCTTTTCTTCATGGTTTTTGAGAACTTCACTCTTAGCGTATACTAAGGTCACGTTACGTTCAGCTGTACGGTGATTTTTTTTTTTTTTTTTTTTGGTGCCATATGCGGATTACCCTGTTATTAATGGGTTATACTCATTTCCATTTCTCGTCCCTTGAAGGGTTTTTTAAAATGGATTTCGAAATGGCTTTGGAAACTTCAAAGCAGTTCATATGTATGGCCTCGTCATTATTGATGAATGAAGGCCCTGCATTTGAATATTAGTCAATGAGAATAAGGCCAGAGTTAAGGAATTAAACATGCTGGTGGGCATGTTTCCTTTCACCATCCATTATGCTGTTGATCATACATTTTTATCTGTACAGGAAATTAATTCCAGATAAATGTTCTTTCGTCACCATTTTGTAAAATGGGACTTCAGTTTCCAACTGTTGATTCCTGTCTAAATCGACTTTGCAAAGATCTGAAGTCAGTTTCCCTCATGTTAAATGGATGGGCTATGTTAGGCTTAATGGCAGCTGTATCAGTCCCAGTTTGATCAAAAATCTGCACAAGCTCTTCAGGTAAACACTAAAGAAAGCTATAAAAAGCACTTGCTTTTTCTTACCGCGATCTAAAATGGTTCGGCTCTCCGCAGTCAGGCACTGCATTGCCCGATTTGCGGCCGAGACTTGCGGATTTATCTAACTGTTGATTTGTTTTCGCATTAGTGAATCCGTTCCCCTCGCCACTGTAATTGCTCTCATACAGAGTGTAGCTTCTGCAGCAGGCAGTTTCCTAACAATGCCTTCTCTGTGCGCTCCTCAGTAACTGAATGACTCCTTCAGAGTATTTTTTTTGATCTACAATCCCCTTTGTCCTCTCAATAGTAGCTCCAATGTGCTCTTACCCCGGGTAATTCTCATTTCCTCGCATTATTGAACCCTTTTGAAAGCGGCAGTACATTTCCGAGTGTCGGCCGTAACCTCTCCGCAGTGCACATTTGGACGATTATGATTCACAAAAACGTCCCAAACAGCCTCTCTTCCCCCTGTTTTCTCAGCCCTTTTTTGGACATTGAAAACTGCTTAGCCTTTGGTGAAAGTACCTCTGCAATATCCAGGTGGGTGTTTTGGTGGTTTTTTCTGTCGATATGACCCCCCAGCTGCAGGATGAAATGTCTTTCTCATGCACTCATATCCGTTAGTAAAACGGCTCTTGGTGCCTGGGTGAACCAGTCTGTTCTCGTAGGCCTGTGAACTTGCTGACTGAATTTTAATTTCACACTTGTGAAGTTTATTTCCTGCATTTTTATCTGACCAGCCGATGTAAAACTCCGCAAGAACCAAAGTCGGCACTTGTGACTTAAAGTAGCGTTAATTACATCCTCTTGCAGCCGTTATGGGAATAGTGTTACACAGTTTTCACACACTGGCTGAATGCTTCTTGGGTAGTAAAGGTTATGTCAGATAAGTAGGGGAATATCTTGAAGAGTTGTAACATGGTAATTGGTAGCGCTTGTTTCTGAATCTCTTGGGAGATCGTATACAATCGGTCTGGTCTCTGATTCTTCCTTAAGGTGCTGCCTTTTACAAAACAATACTTTGTAGTGAAAGACTGGACAACCATAAACAGTTAGCCTCACGGTGTTTGAACCCTTTGAAGAGCCACACAGTCCACTCCTGCCCACCACTAACTTTAAGCATGTCGACAACCTCCAGTCGTAAACATTTAATGGAGGACGTGCTACTCAATGCACCGCTTTATACATGGCCTGTAAAATTGAGTGATCTCTAAATAGTTTGGTAATAAAAAGATCAAGTGCCTGAGATTGACTCATAGGAGCATAGGCTTGAAGAGTATCTTCACTGTGGTGGTATATGGACACAGTGCGGTGAGTCCAGTTAGACCTGGCTTAATCCGCCAAGCACTCGACCAGCACACCAGGTGGGTCTCTCTCCCACTGTCTTCACCCAAATCTGTGTCTGTTGAACTCGACATTACGGCTTTGACATGGTGAACTCCACACGAAACAACATAATGTCACAAACCCCTTCCCCCACCTGATATTGATGCAGCTCAGTATCAACGATTGGATGAGTGTCATCGTAGCCACTCATTAGAGATATGAATCAACATCTGAGTTTCCTCTCTCTATTTATAGAGGAACTGTGTCGAAAGGAGTTTGCGCGACGGTATTTATTTACGTTCGGGGAAGGACCGTGGGGACTCTCTCGGCTGCTAAATCATTCCGCTGTCGTTCGGTCGCGGCGCCTGTCGTGGGAATTATGAAGCGCGTTCTCTCCGGGCGAGAGCGAAAATATCGGCGGAGTGAGGGATTGACCCGCCGTCCCCGTGATGGAGTCGCTGCCTCTTCGTCAGCGTCGGGCGGAGGAGCCCCGCAGGCGCTGTTTAAAGTGGCATCAGGAGCCGAAATGGTGAACATTTGACTGCTGATGAGGTCAGTTTCAGTGCTGCCTTGTCTTTATGGGAATGAGAGATGAATTTGGGGAGGGAGGGTGAATCTCTGGCTCTAGACATCATTTCTCTTATCTTGCCCTTTCTATTTCAATAAATACTGTATTATTATGGCCAGATAGTAATGCTGTGTGGCAGATTATATTATATTGGATGTTTTCAGGCCTGATATTGGTTATAAAATATGAAATGTGTGCGCATCGGGAAGAAAACGGACTGTCTTTCTTCCATTACACGCGACCCATTTATGAATTTAACTTATCGGAAGTGCTTGAGTTATACACTAGGGAGAGGAGAATATTTTGGAAAGCAGTGCATTGTGTGGTCGCCTTGAAGACTACAACCCCAATTCCGAAATAGTTGGGATGAAGTGTAAATTGTGAATATAATCAAAATGCAATGACTTTCAGATCACATGAGCCAATGTGTTATTTACAGTAGAACATAGATAACATTTCAAATGTTGAAACTGAGACATTTTACATTTTTATCCACAAAATGAGCTCATTTCAAATTTTCTGGCTGCAACAGGTCTCAAAAAAGTTGGGACACAGGCAAAAAAGGGCTGAAAAAGCAATTAATATATAAGAGAATCAGCTGAAAGAACATTTAGCAAGTAATTAAGTTAACTGGCATCGGGTGTGTAACATGATTGGCTATAAAAGGGATGTCTTAGAGAGGCTGAGTCTCTCAGAAGTAAAGATGGCCAGAGGCTCTCAAACCTGTGAAAGCTTGCAAAAAAAAATTGTGGAATACTTCAAAAACAATGTTCCTCAACGTCAAATTGCAAAGGCTTTGAAGGTCTCATCATCGACAGTAGATAACATCATCAAAAGATTCAGAGAAACTGGAAAAATCTCTGTGCATAAGGGACAAGGCCGAAGACCTTTACTGGATGCCCGTGATCTTCGGGCCCTCAGACGCCACTGCATCACTCACCGGCATGATTCTGTCATTGACATTACTAAATGGGCCCAGGAATACTTCAAGAAACCTCTGTCTGTAAACACAGTTCACCGTGCCATCCACAGAGGCCACCTAAAACTCTATCATGCAAAAAGGAAGCCATTGTTGAGCTTGATCCAGAAGCGCTGCTGTGTTCTGTGGGCCAAGGCTCATTTAAAATGGACTGTAGCAAAGTGGCAAAGTGTCCTGTGGTCAGACGAGTCCAAATTTGGCATTCTTGTTGGAAATCATGGGCGTTGTGTCCTCTGGGCTAAAAAGGCGAAAGACCACCCCTCCTGTTATCAGCGTTCAGTTCAAAAGCCAGCATCTCTGATGGTATGGGGATGCATTAGTGCAGATGGTGTGGGACACTTGCATGTTTTAAAAAGCACCATGAATGCTGAAAGGTATATAAAGGTTTTAGAGCAACATATGCTCCACTCCAAACGACATATATTCCAGGGAAGGCCTTGTATATTTCAGCAGGACAATGCAAAACCACATACTGCAGCTATTACAACAGCATGGCTTTGTAGTAGAAGAGTCCGTGTGCTGAACTGGCCTGCCTGCAGTCCTGATCTTTCACCGATTGAGAACATTTGACGCATAATTAAACGAATAGTGCGTCAAAGGAGACCCAAAACTCTCCAGCAGCTGGAAGCCTGTATTAAACAAGAATGGGATCAAATTCCAATGGTTAAACTCAAGAAACTTGTCTCCTCAATGCCCAGACGCCTCCACTCTGTGTTAAAAAGAAGAGGGGATGCTGCACCATGGTAAACAGGCCCCTGTCCCGACTTTTTTGAGACGTGTAGCAGCCATCAAATTTGAAATGAGCTCATTTTATGGAGAAAATTGTAACAATTCTCAGTTTCAACGTTTGCTATGTTATCTCTGTTCTATTGTGAATAAAATACTGGCTGGTGTGATTTGAAAATCATTGTTTGATTTTATTCTCAATTTACACTTTATCCCAACTATTTTAGAATTGGGGCTGTATATTGGATGCATATAACATCTCTGACGATTAGCTAAAGGTGGCTGGAGGAGGCTGTCGAATGGTTCTGGAATGTTCCAAACGGGGTGCTTTGTCGCTGCGAATACTGTTTGAAGTGATGGAAGAAAATGACGATCATTGCCTTGGACAGTCACTGACTCATTCAGAACGTGTTTCATCTTAGCCCCACACATCCAGACCCATACGTCTAACACAATCGGATTTCAAAATTACATGTGGGTATCGGCGCTCCCCCCACCCACAGAGTGAAAGAATAAATGGCTATGCCTGCACAATGGCCATAAAACACAATAATTGAATGGGATGTGCCACAAGCTAAGCTATCATAGGCCTTAAGATGGCTGTAGGATAATGAATGGCAGGCAGTGCTGAGGTCAAGGCAGTCCAGTGTCTCTCTTCCAAATGGCAATTTTTCATATTGGCAGGTATGTAATCATACTATAGGAACAGAATCACAGGTTGTCAGAAGGTGACCTGCACCGTTCTATCAGTGTGAGTGAAGTCAGCCAACTCCCATCCACGGCTGCTACAAGGATATTCCTCTGCTTTTGCATGCATAGAGCAATGTCTCTGATAGTGTTTACAGTTACAGATGCTGTATAAGAATTGTGATAGATCAGGATATTGCTACCAGCTGCATCGTTAATCACTGCAGCTTGTTTGTTTAAATTTTCTTATCCGTGATGACTGTAGTTAGTCCCTTTAGTCTGGGTGCCATGTTGATTTGTGGTCCGCTGTAGATGGATTAAAGAACAGCTTGTATGTTTTCTGGACTTTATAAGTGTTCCTTGTTAAAGTCGTTCTCTCTCCAGTGCTGAACACACATTATCGTCATCAGACAGGATTCTGGGAGAAAGTGTGCTCTTATCATGAAGAGCTGTATTAATTAGTGTTTGTTGCTGCCTTTCATTTACTTTGTAAGTGTCTGATGAATCCCCAGCTATCATAACACACATTTAATGCTACTTGTATCATAATGCCAAGCCATTCATTGCAGCAACATTGCAGCAGCATTGTGGGAATGTTTTGTTTTGGCTGTGTCTGTTTTCATAGCATACCGCTGCACGTCCTAGTCTCCCGTTCTCACGAGCAAATGCGATTGTGTTGTTAAAGGCCCGTGCACGGCGCGACCTTGCAGCTGTGATTGAAGTAAACCATGCATTCCTGGCCATTAAACAGCTGTCAGCTTGCTAATGGAAACACGGTCACGCGTTCATTCAGACCGGGCAGAATTTAAACTGCGCTGTTCTATGTCGGCAAGCAAGCGAGAATTTCAGAGTTCATTTCAGAGAACTGCACAGAGCAGCATCTAGTACTGTCACACCACTTCATAGCAGTACATCGTGTCCAGCTTAACAACCTTTACCGGAAAATAATAAAACAATTCAGTGCCATTACAGGTAAGAGCCAGAAGAGGGAGCTTGTGGGCCGAAAAAAAAACAGGCTTTTTCTACCCAATTTCTCTTCAAAAAGAATAACTTCTAACTGTATGGATAGGAAAACGTGATGTAACACTACTTGAATATACCGCAATGTGACTGTGAGATGTAAACATGATCTGTCCTCTCTCCAATCTTGACCACTTTATCTCCTTTACCTTTATCCAGCTCATTCCCTCCATTTTCTTCTCCATTTATATCGCCCTAACTTTAGCAGTAAATGCACAGTTCAGCTTATTATCAGTACATTGCCTGATCTTTGCACTTTATGTCACAAGAGGTATGAAATTGGAAGGGGACACATGACACCCCTTTCTCTCTGCCTGCTGTGTGTGGCGTGTGTGTGTGTGTGTGTGTGTGTGTCTCAGTGTGTGTGTGTGTGTGTGCGCGCGCGCACATGTGTGTCTGTCTGCATGTCTCCCTGTGAGTGTCCTCAGTGCATGTCTCTGTTGTATGTCTCGATGCGCCTCTGTGAGTGACCCTGTGCCAGCCGATGTGTGTTTGTGATTGGTTCTCTGTGTTTGAACGTGCCTCCGTGTGTGTCTTCCGCAGGAGGGTGTGTCTGAGTGTGAACGTGTGAGCATATGTCTGCGTGTGTGCAGGTAAGACTGAGCGCGTGCACTCGACAGTGAAAAGCATCTGTGAGAGATTCCATTAGAGAGGTGGATTAAATGACCCTTAAAGTGTTTTGCGTTACAAGCAGGAAAACGTGTGAATCCATCACATCAGCCATAAATCCATCCATCCTGGGCCTCCACAGTAAAACCAAGACAAGGCCGTCCTCAAACGCGCCCACACCAGTCAGACTCCAGGCGGGGCCTCCCTCTCGAACCAGGAGCCGTGTTCCTGAGCATGGCACACCCCCCCTGCGCTCCGTTAATGACTCACTGAAAGCCCTCAGATCTGAGACATCGTTCCGGAGAGAGGGGACACCTCTGTTACCTCAGACCATTGGTAGGGTTCCCTCCTTTCTCAACCGAGGAACTGGCCCAAATAAAAGATTGTGAAAAAGAATGAGAGTGAAAGGTTTGCGCAGAGCAGGCGAGGAGAGGGTTGTGTGTTCTTTCCACAGATGATTTAAGGAAGCCACTATCTGCGCACATTAATTGAGCACAGTCGTCTTCCACTGACGGTAAGAGACCGTAAAATACATCTGAGACTCTAACCCAGGGATCACCAAATCTGGACCTCGAATCCAAACACGGTGCTGGTTTTCTTTTCTCCTGAACAATTAGTGCGGAGACTGTCTTTACACCCAACTCCCAGGGGAAGGAAGGGTGGAAATGGAGGTGCTAGTGGCTCGAGGACCGTGATTCGATGATCTCTGATCCCTGTTCTGACCAATCAGTGCGAGGTCTGTGAAGGAACTGCTGTTCAGACGGTGTGACCCCCCCCCCAACTGTTGACAGTATCAGTTATTTCTATTTGTTTTTTGGTTTGGGTTTTTTTTTTTTTTTTTTTTATTGAAGCAATTCTGCAGAAGTAACAAAAACAATCTTCCACGCAGCAAGCGGTCTCTGAGCAATGTTGTTCCTTTGTTTCTGAATTATTTTCCTGCCATTGTGTGAGGGCGCTCAAATGTGTCTGGGGCTCAGCATATTCAGTGAGTCACTGCTTATTGTTAACCAACACCGCCAGCCAGCTGTGTATTTTGTGATGGAAACCTGGCATTAAGCGCTATTCTCGAGGCATGTAAAACCGGAGTCTCACTTGGGATTTGAACAAGCAACCATCTGCTGCCGTCCTCTCCTGGCACATGGCGGGTGTTTATCAAATTGCGTTAATTCGCGTTATTGTGAAGGAGGAATTATGTTTAACAAATTGACTTTGCGGAGCGTGCGCATTTGGCCATCTCTTTAATTATGCAAAAGATAGGGTCGTTTTGCTTTTTGCGTGGTCTGCGTGTAAACAAGGTGGCAAGTGCAACGTTCTGTTTTGTTTCTTTATTAAGACGACGGAGAGCGGGAGGGACGGGAGATGGATCATTTTGACATTGTTAGTCACACATTAGTTTGTGCGTGGCAGGTCACCTTAAGCCTACTGTCAGCTCGCCGTGGCGAGCGCAGCTAATGGCCTGATGTGCATCATTCCACAGGAGAATGACAGTCCATCACTGTGAAGTTGGCTGTACACACGACCGGTGCAATTATGAATACAAATTAGTATATAATTACTGTGTAACCACGCAAGTACAATTACTTGGCCAAGATAATCGAATTACCCTCGCTGCGCTATGGCTACGCAGTTACACTGGCTGCATGCTGTAAAACTCATATGAATATTAATACAGAAATAATCGCGTAAAATCATGCGCGAGCTGCTCAAATAGCACAATGCTTGATGTTATACGGCTCTTAGTTCTTATTTCGTCGCGCAGATTGTGTCCTGACTTTGCATTATCTGTAATGCGCTTGTTTAAGGAATTTGTGGGTGCTTGTGTCTAAGTGAGTAACCTATGCTGTGTGGGGGGGCGGATAGAGACGCCCGGCGCTACTACTTTGTGAATTGGCGTAAGTACCGTGAAGATTAGGACAGAGCCGCGGCATGTTCTCAGATGTTTTACCTCAGAGCGGCAATGCGGCGGACCTCCTTGTTTTCAGATTGGACGGCGCTGACGGACGAAGCTTAACAACCGCGCGCGTCGCAGAATTCTTACTTTGGGCTTAGATGACAATAAGTTGTGTTGATAAGAGAAATAAGTTATTGATGAAGTCAATGTGTCATTCTAGGAGTTGTGCGCTAACGGCTCTTTGGGGGACTAAATGCATCGTGCTGCGTATAATGTCGCGTGTCTACTGTAATATTTTTTCAGAAAGGTCCATAGAAATCTCTAGTATGTGCCGAGAACATGAGACGAGCATTTTGTTGCCTACAGGTTAAAACATTAAGCTATATTCTGTAGGATTGGCTGTGCTCATTTCTTACACAGCAAAAATCTTATACTTCTGAATGGTTTCGAGTACTGGTTTTTTTACCAACGACACGATGCCAAGGGAATTTATACTTTTTCTTGAATTCACTCGCTGTATGTAAAATCGGTGACATTCATTGTATAATCACCAAAAGTGCGCGCACCCTTCCATTTGCGCATTCACAAAATCCCATAAATCGTGCCGCCGTCGTTATACCACACGTTGCTGCTCCTCACTTAGCCGTTTCCGTGTCAGTAATGAATTGTTACGCTATTCATTGGAAATAGGATGCTCCTTACACACGTCTTCATTTCATCAGCATTTCAATTCAGTCCACTGCACAGACTGTTACTCTTTTCGACCTTCAAGCAGAAACACCAGCCAAGCGCAATTTCGCCAATGCCTATGAATTCAGTGGTACCTACCGCAGTATAGGATTATCAGGCTGCTCAATAGTACTATAGCCCAGAAAGTTGAGGATGTTGTCGGCCAGGTGCTGGCGTCCTTCCGAGGTTTAACCCGTGGGGAGGCAGCCATCGAAACCCAGTGTCCCAGTACCTGAAGAAATGTGTGTATTTTACCAGAACCTTCGGCCTTTCACGGAACGCCTCTCGCCACGTGTAATCCCTAAAAACGACATTGTGGAAACGTTTTCGTCTTCAGAATGCTCCCAAAAAATCAAGAACCATGGCAGGTCGAAAGGAGAAATATCTTCCACTTGTCCGCAGTTTTGAAAAGCCCGGACGAAGATTACAGTTAGAAACTGCACGCACTGTAATACACCTTCATTGGATGGCGTATGGATGTGCCATTCAGAAATAAAATATGGAAATAATTTGTGAACATTTTCGTCTCCTGACGATGTTCGTTTTCCGTGCTCTTGAGCAACGCTATACGACGTAAGTGACTTCAAGTTTTCGAAACGAAAGGAATTCGGTGTTAGTAGCGCGACTGCGAGCGACTCGCACCTGGGCAAACGGTGGGTCTTGAAACGGTAGGGTGTGCAACTCCGCACCAGAGTGGGGTAAAAAAAATGCAGAGACGGTATACGGAGGGGAAAAAACCTCGCGACAATCTTTGTTCGGTTCGGAACGGCGCAGGCAGGACGACAGACTGGAATAGCTAAGCATACGAACTGCAATGTAAAAGCGACGAAAAATCCTTCCCGCTGTTTGCGGAGAGAGAGAGAGAAAATTGAAAGGCTGGGCGTGCGCCCTGTAAAACGTCGCAAGGTACCCTGAGTTACACCCTCGAGACTGTTATTCCCTTGCTGATACGATGAGACTGGCAGAGGAGAGACTTGTTGCCAACTGATACCACCGTTATCTTACATAGATTTCGCATTATCACTGTCCATGGGGTTGTATTCTTTCAATTTAGCCTGATAAAACGAATCGTCATCGGACGCAACCTTCGCGTTCAACATGTAGGAACAATAAATGTTCCCAAAATCACTGTGCATCTATGAGAGAGAGAGAGAGAGAGAGAGAGAGAGAGAGAGAGAGAGAGAGAGAGAGCGCAAAGCTCATAAGCTCATGTGGACACAGTCTGTGCATTTAAGGACATTTCTCCTTGCCTTGGTTTTGTTTAAAACATTGATAAATAGATAAATAATAAAATAAAATCTTGAGTTTGAGTGAAACCACCGTGTGGTCTTGCCATCTTCAGGTTCTGCATCATTCTGCCTATGGTAATTATTGTTTGATACCTGGGCCACTTGTCTGAAATGCAGTTTTGATTAATGTTTGCCGCCAGTTTAATATTATTTAAACTCTTTGTCGTTTTCACCCCAGGTATTAATAATGCATCGGGACATTCATCTAACTGTAATGAATCAGCAGTCATTCGCAGAGAATTGTCACGCATTTGATAAATATTTAAGTGCGTTTCACTCGGCCATATGCACATTATGATGTGGGTTCAGCACCATTCGAAGTGGACAGCGCCTTTGATGTTTTCTAAGGTGAACGCAGCGTTTCTTTCAGATTAAGTCTAGCCTGTTTCTATCATTTAAATGTCTGTTAAAGTCAAAAAATGAGTGGTACTACCTTGTCAGTCACATCACTGGCTGGCATTAAAATAATAACTACTGTAATAATAATGGCTTTTTGGCATTTTGATAATGAGGTGCCGGGCAGTTTAATTTAATAACCTGAGCTCTAAATGCCGGGAGGTGATTAGTAAGTGCGGCCTCTGACGTTACAGAGTAACGGTCACTGTGTTGGCTTTATCCGACCGTCAATCAGTGAGCACTTGAACAGAGAAGGTGTAAACAGGGCAGTAAACAGGACATGTTTATTATTGACATTAATAAAGCAGTGGGGCTTTTAGTCAGTCTGAACTCCGTTTCTATCCAGTGGCACAGTTTTTGTGGGGTTTTTTCTTTCTTTCCTCGTACTCATCAAAGTCCAGGTAAAGGTACTTTGATCACATCTTCCGTTTTACCTCGTTCCATTCTCTGTCCTTAACAGAACTAAGCGCACTAGTAGGTTATATAATTTCACTCATTATGAAATGTCACGGTGTTGGTTTTATCGCGAGCACAGGATGTTTTGTTTCCTGCGGGAGGGAAGAAAAATGTTGGTTTACGCTTTTATTTTAACGATGACAGCGCAGCCCCAGCGGGACAGGGCCACAAACACAAAGCGCCGTCGCACCTGTGTTATCGACCAGCCGAGTCAGGAACAGGATACACAGCCTTAATTTCCAAATTACAGCACTAAATCATAAAGGGCGAGATTCCTTGGTTTATGTGCAAGCTGCTGGCTTAACAGATATTAGACTGGGAGTCCTTGAGAGCAGTGGGGGTGGGTGTGGACCCAGCGACCTTAATGTGAGTGTGATTGTGGTGCACTCTGGGTAATGCGGTCCTGAGTGAGTGCTCCTCTGGGTGCTTCAGCTGTATTTTTGGGAGTTTTTTTTTAGAGCTGAGCCCGCATGTGTGTCTCCTGCTTCGATTTGCTCAGACAGACAAACTCCTCTTGTTTGGTCTCTGAGCTCGATGCTTGAACCCTGGCTTGTAGTTCTCTTGAGTTATTTGACTGGACTGGATGACATTATACCTGCCAGGACAAACACACCATATATGTATTAAAGAAAGCCAGTTGATACCGGCGGAACTGGTGATTGTATTTTAGCTTCTCTATGTAAAACCAATGCAGTTCCTGCAGTCACTGGGACTCATTCATTACGTAGCCGCAGTGGAAGGGGAAATAGCTGCTTTGTGTTTGTAGATATATTGCGTGCTTTTGCACCAAACAATCATTTCTATTTGCTTCGGCGTTTTAAATAACTGTTGCAGTTCGTAGCCATCAGGCTTAATTGGATGGGTGATGAAAGTATTTGTGAAATATAAATATTGAGCGTGTCTGCCTGGTATTGTCGGCCTCAATGTGGGTTTGCTCCTGTAAAATACCAGGTAAGGCTATTCCCAGGCCAGGCTTCAGACAGAGCAGATTGCTGTGAGGCTGCACTTTTCCCAGCAGCCTGTCAGGCGGCTCTTTGTCCTGTTGTCACAGCCCTGATAATGGATTTAACTGTGGCAGCCTGTTAGAGCTGACAGCCAATCAGAGACCGCTCAGCAGAATCTGCTCACAAAGCTGTGTCAGTGTGATGGAGGCGGGGCCTCGGAGAAGCTCGACCTGAGGGGACCCAACCCCTGTCCTCTGAGGGGAGGAGTCCTGCTTTTCCTCGCGAGCGAATCACGTTCAGTCCTGAAATGCAGGCCTGTGGTTATTTCAGCTTAGACTCAGGATCCTGTCTGTTTCCTCTGGTGAGGACTGAGGGCTCTGCTGCAGCTACATGTCCCAGCATGTTTCTGTCTACATTCCTTCAGCTGATAGTTCAGTGTGGGAACTAAAAATAAATAAGTTCTGCACTTTATTTCACTGAAATTGTCCATCCATCCATCGATCCATTATCTATACCGCTTCTCCCTCACAAGGGTTGCAGGGGAGCTGCAGTCTATCCCAGCTGACTCTGGGCGAAAGACAGGGACCCACCCTGGACAGCTCGCCAACCTATTACAGGCCACACACACAATTCACCCACCATTTGCTCACACACTCATATCCATGGGCAACTTTAGAGTCTCCAATTAGCCAGGCAGGAGGGGAGGTCCAGGCTGCAGAAGGCGCCAGAGAGGTGCAGTCTGTTCGCAGGAAGAGGGAAAGGCTTTCTCCGTTTGGCTGCTCCCCCCATGTCTCTGATCGCTTTCGCATCAAACGGTTTGAGCTGCGGACCCTCCACTCACGTGGTTGGTCGAAAAGCCTTGCGAATTCTGCGCTTGGCTCGAAAGCAATGGTCGCGTCCCGGTTTTTATGGCTCTGAACTGCACTGCCTGCGCCAGGCTCATCATGTGGCGGCACGACTCTGGCACCCACACACGCTCACACACACACACCTGCCGCCGGTGCTGCCACCTGTCCGAGCGATTAGCACCCGCGGCGGCTCAGCAGCAGCAGGTCTGCAGCAGTGTGATCCAGAGCAGAAAACTCTCTGCTAAATCCAGCCTGTACGGAGTCTGAGGCAGACCTGATACTGGTGCCATGAGAAATGTAGACATTTTTGCGCTACTGTAGGGCACAGCTTTTTTAGAAATTCAGTTGTTGTCTCGATTTTGGGGAGGGAGGGTAATTATTCTGATGCACTGTAAAATTAGAAACAGATGTTCACTGGCTGCCTCAAAAATGTGAGTTATCTAAATGTGAGTTCACTCAACTTCAAGATAAGCTTTGTTTCAAGTCAGGATTAGTCAAGAAAACGGATAACCTTAAATTAACTTTTGAATACTTATTAACTGTAGTTCAATATCTCAAACTGGTCATGACCAGTGGAGTTAAAAGAGGAAGTAAGTTTTCTGGGCTCAATGGGGCAGTCATGTTTACGGTATGTGTGGCTGCCATAAAGAGTCCATGACATTGGTCCTTGCCTCCTCTGATACTCAGTTTATTTCAGGATAACGTGTCCAGTTTATTGTGAAGCATTTAACCCGGAGGGATCTCCTCCTACCGGCTAGGGTATATGATAAAGTCACTGTTTATTGCGGCCAAACCATAGTCTTAACCCTTTCACGCCTGCTTATGGAAATTTCCATATTATGCCAATTGACTCCTCCGCCCGAATACAGATTTTTCTGTTTTCTGATTGCCTCGGGGTCCTCAGTCTGATTCAGAAAGGGCTGGTGTGGGTGCAGCTTTCATTCCAACTAAGCAGTTACACACCTGATTCTACTAATCAAGGTCTTCAGCAAAGATTCATATTCAAACTGATCACGTATCTCTGAATAATTGCTCTTGATTTGTGAAATCTGCTACGTTTTGCTGTAAATAAATGAATCCAACTTGTGCTGAAATGTAGAACCAACATTTAATTTTACTATTTCACACCATGAAATGCCTGTGGTTAACTCAGAATTTAATAAAAACTTTGAGCATATCTGATATCTGGTCTTAACTTGGGCAGAGCAGTCGTGTTTGGTTTGTAAAAGCTGGGTGTGAAAGGGTTAAAGGCCTGCTGACTGGGCACCGCTGGTGTGCTGTGCGTCGATGTGCATTCTGTCCGTGACGCCTTATTTCAGACACGCGCTTGTGTTGTGATGGAGTGCGCCGGAAAATGAGCTGCTCTCTGTCATTTACTGAGTGCTGTGGGCCTTTGGGGACGTGGGTCTGTATCGATCGAGGATTGGGGGCGGGGGGGTGTGAGACTGCGGGCCACTGCTAACGAAAACAGAATGAGTGCAAGAACAGCTCTGACGCTGCAATAATATGTTTAAAACTCTCCCTCACCCTGATGTGTGTGTGTGTGTGTGTGTGTGTGTGTCATAGTTTGGCTGTTCACACCTTCCTTTACATCTGCATCACTGACTTCAGCGTGTGGATCACGGGTTTCCTCTTGTGTTTATGGGCATCAGTCTGTGAATTTACCTGAGAAGACTAGCTGCCATCCCTCCCGCTCCATGTTATATCACAGTCTTGATGGGCTAAATGCTCAGTCAGGCTTATTAGAATAAATTTACAATGACACTAGGCGCTTTAATTTTTTATTAAGCACCTGTTTGGATTCTGATCTTGTCTGAATACAGTGTATGCTGACAATTATGTGTCCCAATCAGTCATTTTAATTACTGATCCAATAATGAATCCAGACACCTTATTCTTTCAGTGTTACCCCAATATAGCACTCCAGCCCCAGGGCGGGCCACTCGACAAAATTGCGTTTTTATGTGGTCAAATATTGTACTGCATTAGAAGACTATGTATTGTTCGAAAGTGTGAAGACTCAACAGTGTAATTGCGTAAGTCATTTAATGACACCACTACTATTGCAAAAATCAGATTTCAAATTGTTTCATGACGACCCTTAGCCTGACTGTGACTGACCCATGGGTTTGTTTGGATAGCATTGTGCAGATCTGTCTGCAATCATCACCATAACTACTTTAATATAACTTGGAGATAGTAGCTGTGCATCTTAGTAAATTTAACTAAATTTTTTTGCACGTGATACAGGGCTTTAGATTGTACAGTTACCCTTCAGGAAGAAAATTAGCCTTCCCATGGACAACACCTACCTGCTGACGTCACTGAACAGTATCTTCTTAGCCAATCAGCCCTCACTCAAATACATCGGACAAATCAACTGCTTTTAGTTTACATGGACTGGAAGAAACTGACCAATTTGATTGGGCCGTGCTGATTTTACACAGCACTGACTGTGACCCAAGGGACGACAGGTTTTTGAAGAGCATTTAACTTGTGACTGTTAATGGTACAGTAAACTCCCAAAGAGCAACAGGCAGTGTGATTTAAGTCCTATTTGAGGACACACTGGTCTTTGACAGTTGGTCAGCTGCTAACCAATCTGAAAGGCCTTACATTTTTATTGTTTTATTAAACTCTGACTTATCTATTATGAAGCGCAATTCATAAAGTTTCTTAAAATTACTTCTCTGAGCCATTTATTTATTCATTGTTCTTCAGATGTTTCCTGGAACTGTATTAAATTAGAATGTGAAGTGCAGTTAAAAAATAAATGGCTTTCAATGCTTATTTTAAGGAAGTCCATAACTGCCTTTGCTCATGAATATGGCGATTTGGCTTATTTGCTTGGTAATGAAAATGGCAGATCTTGCCAATTTTGTGTGCCCTGTTATCCTGGGTTTTTTTTTTTTTTTTTATTGGAAAACTTTTAATGGGATTCATAACAATGAGAATTATCTTCAGGCAGTTCACTTCCTCGTAAACGAAGTCCCATTAATTGCATTTACAGGCTTTCAAATTAAATATGTCGCCTGCCTGTGGTCGATGAATCCCGAGCCAATTTGCATGGTAATGAACGTTGGGCCTGGAATTAAAATGGCGCCTGCCTTTTGGCTCCGGAAAATCTGAATGTGATGTTGCGCAGATGCTGAGATGGCAAAAAAAGACGTCTTTGAATGGAGAGACCTCTCGTCTCACCAGAGAGGGACTGTCTGGAGTATTGAAGCAAGTAAACCCGCTTTTAATGCGACCACGGCGCCTCTCTTACACAGTCGCAGTGCTTTCAGTAAAGACTTGTCGTAAGGATTCGACCTTAAAAAGTCGTCTTTGTGCCTGCTGAACAACAAGTGCAAAAACAACAATTGTATGAGCAGATGGTGATCAGCTTTGAGTGTTTTGTATGATTGAGTTGTAAATGAGCCTTGTCAGACGTAGGATGAATGCACTGGACCTTTAACCCCTTAAACTCGAACTTTTCACTTAAGTTTTCCCTTAAGTTGGTTCAAAGTCAGAAAAAGCTTTTTTTTTCATATCGTAGGACAATGTCACACACATATTCTGTATCTGCTGGTTGCAGCGCTTCACTGAAGCTACATCACACTTATTTTGAGAGAAATATTCAAACCCAGGACACCATGTTTTTACAGCTGTAGCGTCACATGAAATGGAAAACATCTATATCTAGTAGTATGTCATTCTATACACGTGTACCTGTAATTCAGCAGGACACATTGAGATCATTGAGAGTTGGGCTGCGGTGCAGTTGGACTGACTGTCACTCGAACTGCTGCTCTGCCATTATCACACAAAGGATGGATGGTTCTGAAGGGGAAAGTCATCACGGTTGCCTTAATGACTGGAGAATTTGATGATGGTCGCCTCTGCTGTCGTTTAACTGATCGATTGTCTATTGAGGTTTACTCTCGCGATCCGGCTCAGTCGTGCTGAACAAACAGCCACAGTGCTAACGGGAAATATCCTTCAGGGTTTATGTTGGAGATATTTGTGTTTATTTAGAGGAGAGTGAGATCCGTGTGTGTGTGTGTGTGTGTGTGTGTGTGTGTGTGTGTGTGTGTGTGTGTGTCCTCTGATGTATGACTGAGTGGGGCATCTGTGTTTGATCTCTCCCCATTGTTTGGGGCACACGATTCCAGCAAATGGCATCCCTCGCTCCCTGTACCTCTCATTCTTTCTCACATACTCTTAGCCTCTGTCTGTCTCCCTCTCCGTCTGCCTGTCTGTCACTCTCTCCAAACGGGAAATAAAATGAATGTGACCGTGCCGAGTCAGGTGTATGAAGCTCCAGGATTTAACAGAATGTCCTCTTTGTGGTAGCAGGGAGAGGCGCGGTTTTACTCCCTCGGTGATTCTAGCCGATGAGATGTTTTTGTCCCCTCCGTCCGTCCGTCCGTCTGTCTGTCTGCCTTCCCATCGATTGTTACGGTTCTTGCTGCTGAATCGTTGTGGGGACAGCCCTGAAATTTAAACAGGTTATGAATGTTGGGTGTCTCCAGAAGCCTGTTTGATGTCAAGGTCATAGCTCCGATTTTGACCTCATTTTTTTGTAGGTCAAAGGTCGGCCACGCCCACCTATAAGGCACACCGAAAGGGGTATATAGCACTGAGTGCAATCTAGCCCTAATGCATTCTAACTTAGGAAATTAGCTGCATATATTCAGCTGTTTCTCATCATGTTCGGTCGCTTGTTCTTTAGGAATTATTCTCTTTGTTCCCCCCTAAAGAAACCCCATCCAGCACCGGCTCAGTAATTACGCCAGGCTTTAGACTTCGGCCTGTCGTCCTCGCTCTCTCCTGAGCTGAAATAAAGAACTGACGTCTCTGTAAATGAACAGAGTAAACGGCAGCGACCCGCTCTCGTAATCACTGCCCTTGTGTTCTGACGATCTCTGTTCTCCTCCTCTTCTGAGCTGTTTTTCCTCTGCCTTCATCCTGTTAGACAATGTGAATGTTTTTATCTTCTACTGAGAGAGGTTTCTGTGGCAGAGCACTAGAAACATGGTTATTGTAGTCATTAAGTTAATGAGATATAATGTGTAGCTTTTGTCAGATTAATATGGTGGCACCTTGCACCACCTTATAATTTTTGAAAATCATTCAGTTCTCCTCATAATTAATGGAAAGCACATATTTGGTCATTGGTGATTAAAATTTACTGGAAAATAATCTGTTCTGAGTGTACCAAGCAGCATTGCTATTAATATCAACTTGAACCGAGATCTGTGCTTCTTTTATGCATTATGTAATCAGTTGGGAACATTAGCTTTTTATTGATGTTCTGACCAAGATGTGGAGTGAATGGAAGCTTTAACCTCCAGGGCTCCTCCGCTCGCTCAGTCCCGATTCACACAGATTTAATGGGGTTTGCTGAGCAAATGAACAATATTTCCATTCCAGTCTTCCAGGCTTCTTACTCTGTGGTATGAGCTTGAGGGGGAGGCCTGAAGCCAGATTCTAACCAGTCTGGCTGTGGTTCCTATGGCAACACAAAATAAAGGCCGGCGGGTGACAAAGCAGCTGCTGTGGTACTACAGGAATCACCCGAATTCAAGTGTAATGAGCAGATGGGTCTACCTGTATGCATATGACTGTGCAGCATTGTAGACGCATCGCACTGGTAGCTGAAAAGACTCTGAATGTTAAAATGGATTTAAAGGGGCTCTTGAACCATAGTGTGTACACTGGGATAGATAAAACCCCGATGGTGGTGACTGGGGGTGTCCTCTCACAGTTTGTGATGGTACAGTACCTTTACTGGCACACAATGAGGAATCCAATGAGTGGTGAGAATTTTGCCCTCCTAGCTGTTGGAGGGCATTCGTATCATGCTCGTATATTAACGCAGGTACCCTGAATGTATTCCGCAATCTACCTCCGTACGGTGAAACATTTCAGTGTGTTTCATGCAGCCTGGACAGCGATCCATTGTTCTCTTTACCTACAGCCTGTGTGGTTTTTGCATTGTTGAGGTTAGTTGGGAGACAGTGTGCATTGTGGAAAGTTGTACTTTCAGTGAGCTGCAGGAACAAATTTCCTTCATTTTATGTTGCATACGTGTATCTGTACTACAGGGTCTGGCCAAGCGAAAGTGAACATGTGTGATGAAAATTATATTTCTTTGTAACACATAGTGAATGGGCTGATCTTGTAGCTTAATCTGTCTAGTTTATGGAACTAACTTCGCTTTTTCAATATAAGATGTGAAAAAAAATTACAGCCATTTAAAGTGCATGAAGTTTGAAAACTACAGACACACTCGGAAATCTATTTTTCACATAATTTTATTGTTGAGATGAAAATCATCTAAAACTACATAAAATTTACTTGTTTCTACATTTAATACCTTTTACTATTCATATTTTTCAGCATCTGTAACTATTTTTGCCAAATTCAAATTAAAAATTAGTTTTTTAGTGATGAGATTGTGTGATGAAATGAGATTGCTGTCTTAACTGACTTAAGTAATAATAATGTATATCTGTGATACAGAATGTTTCTTTTATAATAAAAGTATGTTATGTTACCTATTTTAGTTCTTTTCTTGAAGTAAACCTTACTTTTTCTCATGAACATCTAGTTCTGTAGTGACGTAACCAATACAGCTTGTAATGACGTAACCATATTCTTTTCCCTATTAAATCTGAGAATTTCCATATTTTGCTACAATTTTTGCTGAGAACATATTTTAATAGGTTTATTGCATTATTGAAACCAGGTTGACTCCAATTTGTAATGAGAACAGCATGTTATGCATCTTTGTGTACACCTTGTCAAATCTGATGTCCTCTTTTGGTAGTACCGTAACAGAGCACATTTTTGCTAATTTCACATTTTAGAATTATTCTAACAATCCATTGAGTATACCATGTTAAAGTACTTGTAAAAACCTTTAGAAACATGTATTTCAAGTTTATATAAGTTATCTGGTTAAAAAGTTATAGCCCAATGAACATCAAAATTGTAGCGACGTAACCGCTTGGCCAGACCCTACAGGCAGATGGCTAACAGTACAAAAATGGGAAGCTTTATGTGGATAATATCAGGTGAAAAGATACAGACGTAAGATGCTGAATGTGTACAGTGAAGCGGCCATTTTAAATGCTGGATTTGGGATATTGATGTCCCCTGAGTCACGCACATCTGGAGCGGAGGCTGGATGACCTGTAACATAAACGGTCAAAATTATTTTTATTTTGTTTTCTCACAGACCGACAGATGTTGGATCATTATGACCCGTTAGTCATCAAAACATTTGCATTTTCCGAGTGTTTATCTTTTGCCCCTTTTTTTTTCGGTTGGAGCCATCTGGCGTAGCGATCAGGATGCGGCCTGAAGCACTTTGTCCGGCGTAAGTTTGTTTTTAAGAGCCGTAGGAATACACGGAAATATTTCATAATCCTACTCGACTTTCTGCTTCACTCGTTCTGTGCAGGGGGTGTGTCCAAAATCCCTCTCTATTTACGAGATGCGCTATTTAGTATGTTGGCCAGATTTCTGTGTGTGTCAGTGAGATTTCAGTAAAGCGTCCATCCACTTTTAGTTGTGTTGTGTTTACTGTACCATCCCAGTGACAAGCTTCTCTACATTTCTAACCCACAGCCCTTTTAGGCTAATGGGGTACTGTTATACTCTGTGGCGTCTGTGTGGGCAGCGGCTCCATAAATTGTGCGGGCCATATCTCCGAAAGCGTTCGCCACAGGAGCTTCAAATTTGGTAGGCATCTTCCTTGTGAAGGGTAGGTGTGCCAGGTAAGCATCATTAGTGAATCTGACCTTTGACCTTGGCACGGTGACCTTGAATATTTATGCTGGGATGCATAACAATCACTGCTGCAGGAACACAAGAAATGGTACTTAGCATCCCTGCGCCATAGATGTACGCCGCTATTCATGAATCATTAGTTAAGGGCTGTGGGGTTCTCTCAGCACTCAGCGGCAGCTTTTCATATTTTGGTTTAACCTTATCGGACCGACCTGCAGTGGTACATCACATTATATTTTGGTGGTAATGTAATGCACTTGTGATAAGTGAGTGATTTCAGTCCGTGTCAGGTGTAGCCCTCAGGGAAAAAAAAAAAAAAAAAAAGCATAAAAAAACTGACAGGTGAAACCTTTTGAATTGGTGGGACTCAGTACGGTGCAGCATTCAAACAGCGGAAATGGGTTTAAATGTTCTAGTCTCATACTGCCGATAGTTATTCCACCTGGCAAGAAACACCAGGATCAAATGGAATATTTTACGCCATTCTGCACAAGGAGTTAATATATAACGATGATTGAGCTCTTTTCTGATGGCGGCGACCGCTGTAAAAATATGTAAATTGTTCACACCTTGAGGTGTTCACCTGCAGTCGGTAACGTACTGAATCGCCCGCCGTACAGCAGTAATCTGTCTCTGAACCGCTTTGTGTCACGCGCGCCAACGCAATGCAATACAGACGCTGGCATGTTAGCGTTCGCGGCTCTAAATAACGGCGCTCTATTATCCCTTTGAGAGGCGTGATAATCAATTACCGATGGCCTTCATGCGTGCGGCAGCAATCTGCTCCGGAGTATCACCTTTTAATTCAGAGAATTCCATCGCGGGATTTGTCTTAGGGCGCCGAAGTGCGCAATTTCTTAACGCCACATTATACAGTGCGTGAGGTCCACCCCGCGGCCGCATTTACGGCAAGGTTTCTCCGGCTTCTTGGGCAGTGGAACCCTCGCAGCGGATTAACTCTTCGTTATTAATGAGGAGCTTACCGTTTTGAAGTGTTTTTCTCAGATAGTTGCTTTTGAACTGTACTCAGTAGTTCATACTTGTTAGTTAAACTTGTTTGAAAACAGGAAAACCAGGGGATTTAGCCAAGTACTGCAGCTCGAACTGAGAGCCCAATTTTCTGCTCAAGTTTTATGGTTAGAATGGAAAATTTGGTATTCGTGCGTTGCTGTGCATTTTATTGGTGTGGCATATATGGTGCAGCATGGAGGTATTTGTTTAGATGATGAAATGACTGTTTGTGATCCACTGCAAGGGATTTAAAGTGGCGCGATTGATATTGGATTGAAGCGTAAAAGTAGAACTGACGGTCTCTACTATAATCTTATGTTTGCTGCTTCACTTCAAACAGAATGCATGGGAGTATGGTGCCAAAACGTCATAAATTTGTGTGACTCTTACAGACCACTACATGTGCATTATGCAAGGACACGATCAACCTTTATCTGACATTTATTTGACTTTCTCTGAGAAAGAATTGCAAGTGTTTCTTGTAACTGAGAGGCAAGAGTGGTGATTGCTCAGCTTGCCAAAATGACTTGATGAAATTCGATCAAACTCGTATTAATTGCAAACATGTCAAAAAAATAATAATCCATTTTATCCATAAATTGAATAACAATAAACATGTATGTACTGTCCAATAAATGCATTGCTTGAAGTAGCATCATTTTCATAGATAGACTGGCTGAGCAATAAGGTTGGCATTTGAAAATTTATGAGTGTTTGTGGTGTATAATATGGAGCAAATGGAACGCTCGCTAACATCAGTAATTGTATCTATTTCATGAAAATGATGAATTTCGCCCACAGAGGGCTTATTTCGCCAGGGCTGGAGGTCCTCTGGGTGGGCGGATTAATAAACTCTCGTTTCACCACTGAATTTCGCAGCCGTTGTATTTTTAGCGGAGTAAAATAATGAAATGCTTTTATGGCCCTTGTACATTAATAACATTCTAGTTACTCATTTGTAACTTAGATAGTTACTGTGCATGAGAAATATCCCTTAGGGCAGTGATTGTCAGCATTTTGTGCCGTAATTGAGGTTAAAGGTTCCATCATTGTAACTCTGGATATGCAGAGTGGTGTGAAAATAAAAATATATTTTTGATAAACACTCCAGATGTTTAACCATTCTGTTGGCTGCCAAAACCCTGTCTAAAGCAGCGGTACTGAACCCAGCTCCAGGAGAGACACAGCCCTGCATGTGTTAGATGTCTTTCTGCTCCAACAAATGATTGTAGCTTGTCAAGGGCTTGATAACAAGGCAATGATTTGAATCTGGTGTGTTAGGAGTGGAGAGACATCGATAACACACAGCGACAACACTCTAAAGCCTTGAATCGTGGAAAAGATTTTCCAGGGCTTAACTAGCAGGCATAAATAACGGCAGGAAGTGGCCTATAGCAGCAGCACAGGGCAGGAGAGTTGGAGGAGCATCGTGTTTAATTGTTGAGTGCACCTTACTGTCTATTAGAGCTCGTGCGATGACAAACAGCTGGGGCTCGACAAAACGTGAGCGTTCATGAATCCTTAGAGTGTCTGCTGATGCAGTGGAAATTACTGGACTCACATCATTAATCTATGTCTGGGGGATGTTGTCTTCAGTCCCTGCTCAGAATTCACGGCCGCGTCCGTGTTCCTGCAGCGTTATTTGCTTCTGTTTAACAGCCGTTTGTCTCCAAACTGCTTTTCATAAATGTTTGCGTTCGAGTCCCCCTGAGCGCCATGCGGTAAGTCATGCCTCATTTAGGGTCGCATCAGATTGGGCTCCAGACTCGAAGGGTTAATGCGGCAAGTTCACTTCATTAAAGATAACCATGCCGTGCGCTGTACAGGTTCGTAAAAAGGTTTCTTGGCAACGGCGCAGCGCTCGATCTTAATGCAGCGCACGTCTCCCATCTTAATTTCGTCCATTTCAGTGCCTTAAAAAAAGTATGTGGGATTAATTCATTTAGCTTAGAAAGGGTAATCAATTTTTGCTTTGGGGGGGGAGAGAAATCAACCAATTTTGAAATCGTCTCGATGCCCTTATTTTTATTGATGTTTCCATTGCGCTGTGCAGCCTTATTGCAGTGAGCAGGCATTGGCAATCCATATCTCCCACTCAAGTGAGGTCTGGCCCATCTCTGCCAAAGTCTGCTGTCCGGACTTCATGGCATAAAAATGAGCTCGATTGATCCTGCCTGCGCAACAAATTTCCCGTTTGGACACTAAGTATTGACCTGACTCCCATTTTGTGTCTTATTTATGTTGTTGTAGTAGCAGCAGGCTGGCGGCAGTCCTTAACCAAAGCAACATTATTACAGCATCGTGCTCAGTCAGTCTGTGATTACATCACGCAACACCTGCCTGCCCATTGGCGCGAGTTTACTGCCATTGGTCCATTTACTGCTGCCCGTTTCCAACGGCAACAGGGAAAAGTGGGACATGCTGTGACCCCCTCAGGTCGTTGTCCTGGTTTACCCCTCTCAGAGCTGGCCACACCTGCAGAAAGCTCGCATTACAAATAAACAGTGAGAGTACCACAGGCCTGACCAACCCTGATCCTGCTCACTGACCTTCCTGTAGGACCAGGATCATAAACTCGGGGCCCAAGAACTGCCAGGCTGCGTTCAAATAGTTCCTAACCTCTTGAAAATGACTTGAAAGTATGTATGTGGCAACCATGATAAGGTTGTTCCAATTCTTCAAATGTTAAGGCGAGGTGCTTGAGTGCTTTGTACTTTACTTAATTAGCGTACGCATTTAGCATAGATAACGCAATTGGCGTACAAAATTATCGCAAATCGTGCTATTGTCATACACAATTAGCATAATTTATGTAATTGGCGTACACAGTTAGCGTTAATTGCTCAATGAACGTACGCAATTAGAGTAATTAGCCAATTTGCGTATGCAATTATGGAAATTATGCAATTTAAGAAAAGTATGTCATTAGCGCACACGATTACCGTTAAGTTCTTCAAATGGTTATTTTTCGCAACAGTGTGCCAATCTATCAAATGTGTATTAGGAAATTGTAGTCTTCATTGTATGCATAGACACTTCTGTTAGCGTGTTGCTAAATAACTGGTTTTAACTTGAAATGCACCTGAACAAAACCAGCGCCCCCCCAGGACTGACACTGGGCTCCACTGCTTTAAAGGACGTCGATTAGAGGGGTACGGATGATCGACACAAGAATTTGATCATGCACACTTTACTATTGTATTATTTTCATGGACTCTGCATACATCAATATGTTTTCATGTTTTTTTTTTTTTTTTCAGACCTGGTATATTTGGGGAGGGAGTGAATTTTGATTTCAGCTCTGACTTTTAAATCTGAGCGAGAGAATTAGAGCCGGTCTTGCTGAATAATATTACGGTTGTTTGCCCTTTCAGAAGCGTGTAGTTAATACGAGACATAAGGTATGGATGAGCCAAAGTAAATCTGCGTTGGGGTCCCTCCTTCGATTTTCAGGCTGACATTTACGCCTAAACAAAGAAGAAAACACCTGAGCTAAACTAAATAAGTACTCAACTTTTCCAGAGACTCTGACAAGGACTCTGAAGGATAGGTAGTGTTTTTTTTTTTTTTTTTAATTGCAAGTCCGTATTCTGAAACTTTCTCAAAAGTATTCCTTTTTGCCTGAGCAATAGTGTCATGTTAAAAACATTATGATCACATGTCTGAACGCATCAAGTAAAAATGGACATTGCATGACACTTTTAACTATTGCTTTTTGCATGAACCTATAAAGTGTTTGCTATCAAAAAATTAGTGGCACACCTATTAGTTTCAATGGAATCATGAGAGAAGTAAACCGCTAACACACATAAACTCCTGCATGTATCACCTCTAATTTGAGTCCATAGCTCAGCTCATTAGTCACAGACAGCGTCTCCCTTACCCTGGCTGTGTGACGGGCACCGGTGAGAGGTCCCTACTGTCGGCGAGAGAGCTCTTAAGATGGTTGCTGTGCAAACTATCCCCAGTACTGCTCAGATTTATTGTCCTTTTAACCTTTTACAGTGGATGGAGAGATTCCTTCTCATCTGAGTTTTACGGAGCTGACTAGTATGTGCTCTCAGATGGGAAAGTATTGATCTCTGATGGTCTGTTGCAGTTCACTGTGCCTGTCGATGGAAGTTTGGAGAAGGGAGTGGATTGAATTGTCCAGACCAGCGGTTCTGGGTTGAGGACCACTTATCCTGTTATAACTCTGTTATAATCCTGTTATAACTCTGTTACAGCATTTGGAGGGGCTCCAGTACTGTCTACAATCAGTGGCTTTAAACCTGTAAAGGTATCCAGTAAGATACTGCAGCTGTCCTTAGTCCAGAAGCTAGTTTCTACTCTGCTGTTGTGCTTAATAGAAATTCACATATTCCAGTCATTGTGAATAGGAGCGCTGTGGATTGTGGGTAATAATGCGACAAATGAGTGCTCCGCCTGTCACCGGCCGGCATGCATGCATTAGTAGTCAGTTGGAAAATCTGTGAAGGCCACAACTTAAACCCTGACAGCAACTATAAATCTTTTAATTCAGTATTTTCTTCCTGGTTCATAAAATGACAGCTTGTCTCCTCTTATGCATGGTGAATCGGGCAGCATTATGACACACATTTGCCCAGCTGATAAAGGATTTGGTGACACTGCCCATTTTTGGCGATGAAACGCTGTACAACAGAAGACCACAGCGCTCGTTATATCAGTGTTCTGTACACAGTGTGCTTGTGCTACTGAATTTCGTTGCTCAGTCACTCATACTCTATTCGCTCCTGCTGACTGCTCTTTTTTAACCAGCTCTGGCTGAGAATGTGGAACCCGCTCAGTGCGATGCTCGGCCTCGTAAAGTACTCGCAGGCCACGAGACGCACTTCGGCTGTACGACCGCCATATACTTAATTCATGCCTCCGTGAAAAATGCTGCGGCACGACTATCCTGATGCACTTTGGCGTTTGTTTGCAGATGCCCAAGGGAGGAGGGGAATCGAAACATCGCCGCCTTCCTGTTGAACTTCCTACTTTTTCTTCCGGACTTTGAAAGATAACGAAACAATATGAGGTGGCTGTGTGTGTGTCTGTTTGTTTACTTCTGTGCGGTTCAGTGTGGTTCTCTCCTCTGTACAGTGTGCACCCACCTGAGTGAAGGTCCACAGTGCTTTAGTAGTCTGTGTGGGGAGTGTGCATGCTTGCGCCTGTATTGTGTACATTATCTTATGCCCATTGGTGGAAAAAGCACTGAGCGACCAGACAGTGACTCGCACCCTCTCGCGAATTTTTATTTTGAACTTATTGAAGACCTGTGAAGCTGCAGACGTCCCAAATCCTCGCCACATTATGCGTTTGACTTTTGACTGGGACCTGCAGACGCTGAGTGTTCACAGTGACACTGCTGGTCAGTACGTTCTGGATTTAATATGGCTATTGCAACTCCATGTAATTAAACTTTAAGCAGTAATCCAAAGGAGCATTACTTGTATTCTGATGTCTGCTTATTGAGGGATGTCGGCACAGTTCATGAGAACGGCATGATGTATTCTTTTATTTCTTTCCCAAGCTTTTGGGTCAAATTACCATTACACTGAGACTGCAATTAACTCTTAAATTCACACCAGCATCATTAATCCATGCTGATAATTTAAACTGTGTCATTGTACCAGCTAATGTTTTCCCCCCATGACACTAAACCCCATGCGAAAGCTCCATTGTTGCGGAAGATGGAGCCCCACTGCTAACGTTATATGGCTACTATACTGTATGTGTCCAAATGAGTCTCCATGGGATTTGTAATTAGGCCTTGGATGGGAACTGAGCAAGTTTTCCTGGTGTTACTGGCACGAGTGTAAAATTCAAGCGGATATAGCTCCCGCTGTGAGCTCTTACTTCCCACAATCCTTTGCGGTTGAGACTGGTCGGATTGAAAATTGCAGTAATTTCTTAGCTGTAATTGTTCCGTGTTTCATCTGGGCTTGTGTCACCGAGTCAGGCCGTTCCGCCATTTCCGCCCTGTTAACATGTGGCTATTTTTTTATTCACTCTCTCATTACACGGCGCAACCATGGGAACGCGAGCAAGGCTGAGGACTTCAACACCAAACAAGGTACAGTGGTGTGAAAGAGTGTCTGCTCCCTTCCTGACTTTTTTTCCACTTTCACTTATTTGTCATATTTAAATGTTTAAGATCATTCAACTAATTTAATATAAGATATAGACAATGTGAGCATACACAAAATGCAGCTTTTAAATAAGTATTTCAGTTAATGAAGGTAAAAAATTATTGAAAACCTGTATCACCCTTGTGGGGGAAGAACATTGTTTCCCAAATTTAATAACTGGCTTTGACATCCTTGGCGGCTACAACTGTAATCGAACCGTTGCAATAACTGGCAAGAAGTCTTTTGCATCACTGTGGAGGAATTTTGGCCCCCTCTTCGTTGCAGAATTGTTTTAACTCGGCCATGTGGGAGAGTTTTTGTATAAAAACTGTTTCAGGTCATGCCACTGGGAAACGCATCACAGGGCATCGCGATGACGGGCTGGGCTGAACGGTTGGCTCGCACTGAGGTCTTCAGTTTGAATGTGATCGGAGGCTCATCTTTTTGGTTCTGCATGTCTTCCCCTCGCTCGTCTGGGTTCCCCTTGGTTCCTCTCACTGTCCAAAGACCTGCACGATGGGATGATTGGAGACTCTAGATTATTCCTCCTGTTGGTATGACTGAGAGGAAATGATGTGACCCCTGCAGGCGTTTGATGACCTGCACCAGGTGCATTCATACCTCCCAAACCGTTTAGATGATGGATATATGTAAGTGACTGCCACTACACAGGAAGTGATGTAAAAGGGCCATGTAGTTATTCCTTACGTTGCAGTTGATAGAATTGTATTTCCTTTAGCGTTGTTTATAGAGCTGGAAAGGTAAGTAATCGCTTTACATGTAACGAATGGGCACTGGTGGCATTCACACAAAAGACTGTCTTGCTTTGGGTGGATTACACTGCTGACTATTCTTTTGGGTCTTTGAGAACAGGGATGAAATTGATGGTCTGTCTTTGTTCAGACTTTGTTACAAACTTCTTTTTACAAACTTTTATCTTGTCAGCTTAAGCACGAGGTTCTCACTACTGCGGGAAAAGGTTGCTTTTAGACAAAATTCGGCTGACTGTCTGTTCTTTCGTTCCCCTTCCGAATGTTTCTTCTCCTCGTTGTTTGTTTGTTTTTTATTGTGAAACCCAGCTTCACTTTTTAAGCTGCCATCGCTCACCACCTGAGCGGTATCAGATTTCAAATGCGCCGTGTTCCATTTCCATCGTAAAAAAGCCATCTGGTGAAAAATTACTGCCCCTCACAGAAACGTAATATACTCCTGTATAAATATGCAGCTGTTTTGATGCATTTCAGAGCAAAGTCATTTATTTTTCTCGCATTGCCGTGTCTTGAAGTGGCTATAATTTGCGGGCTGCATTTGCATATGCACGTCCTCCATCTCTCCTGTTCTCGGTTGTATATTTTATCTCATTGTGTACCGCAGTGTACTCCGCGCCCAATAAGAACAGCAGCAGTGTAGTATAATGGAATGGGATCTGGGCTGGTAATGCGAAGGTTATGGTTTCTTTCATACTATTCCTTTGTGGCTCTGAGCGGGCGCTTAGCCTGAATTGATTGTGCGTGGAAATGCGATTGTTGCCGGTAGCCCTGTTGAATGCATAAATGAAAGTGCAGCTTCCCGGTTTGAGCTGAATAGGTAGATCGCAGACAGTACGGCCTCGTTAGATGACGTGAGCCGCCCTGCTTTGTGTTTGCCCCGGGGGGGGGGAGTGATGCAAAGCGGAATGCATTTTATAAAAATGAAAATTCGCATTTATAACCTGTTTGTTGAGAATCGTGCAACGAGACAGACAGCAATGCTTCGAGTTTCCGCTCCTTGCTTGCGGTGTGTATTCTCCTGCACAGTTCTGTGCCCTTAATGCCACCGCTTCCCAAGAGCTCGGATCTTACGGCGGTAAATCCGCAGCATTACAAGACACGTTCTTGTCAGTTCCTCGCGCTTTAAAGAGTGCGGAGACGTCGCGGTGGCGCTCTCCGATGTCTCCCTGTCTGCGTATATTTAAGTAACATTGCACTAGTGTGCATTTATGTCAGTGAGAGTTTATCGAGATTTTGCCAGGACTCACCGCTTATGTGTTTTCCTGCATCAGCTCTGCTTTCAACTGTTCTTAGGGGAGCAGAACAGGCAGCCTTTTCTGTCTGCTTTCTGCTGCCGATGTTGCTACTTTGAGCATCATGGTTTGAGTTTAGTTAAGCCTTGGTTCTGGGAGAGGAGTGTAGTTATGTCATCAAACTTTGTGCTTTCATGCAAAACTCTTCATTTTGTTCAATTCCCCCCCCCACCTTCCCTGCCTTGCAGTGGTGTCCATTGATTGAGCTACGGTTCATCTTGTGATGTCTGAGGTCAGCACAGAGTGATTACTGGAGCTGGCAAGTTGTCAGCAGACCTGATGTCAAGACAAGAGTTGTGGGCGGAGTTCTGACAAACTTCCTGTTGAAGTCCAGCCTCCCTGGGGGGGGGGTTCCGTAACCAGAAAACAGACTGCAGTTCAGCGGTCACCGACCGATCTACCATCCTCTAGAACTTCACGCGGCTGATGGGGATCTCACAATGAAGACGGTCGCTGACCAGGCACAGGGATAGCTGTCGCAGCTGTTGTCTGCGCCCTGTAATTAAGCCAGCGTAGCAGAGACATTTTTTCCTTTGGTGTGTGTGTGTGTGTGTGTGAGAGAGAGAGCTGCATGTGTGTGTGTGTATGCTTGTACGTATTCATCTCCTCTAAGAAAAGAGAGCTCATCAGTGATGTTGACTTGTTTTTCAGATTAACGGTTGGATACATCACTGCCCTCATAACGCTTAATTCACTGGAATAATTACAGTAGCATGCTTTTAAAGATGCGCTGTGGAATTTGACAATGCATTTTGGGTAAAGGCCTCTGGGGTGTTATTAGAGATGTCCTTGTAGCAGGGTTCCTGTGCTTCTCCAGGCACTGAGCGCATTATTCTACATGATCTGTGGAGCACTGAGCTAAATCTGTAGCAGAGATGCAAACGCTGTGTTCCTCCTGGGAATTAAGAGAGAGAACCTTTGATCAGGCATCCTGGGCCTGGGCTCTGTTTTACTGATTCTCTTAATCAGTTCTGCCCACATCTAGCTTCTGATACAGACGCTGACTGACACACACACACACACACACTCTCTCTCTCTCACATACGCACACCATTGAATACATGTGAACACGCACACATGCAAACACACTTGAAACGCGTACACATGTCCAAACTCGCATGCACACCTGCACACTTGCTCATCCACACACTGGTAAGCACATAAACTCTCACGTGTGAACGCACGCCAATGCAAACTTCCAAAGAAGCAAAAAGCACTATGGTCGACCACAAACAGGCAAACACACGTGTGCAGATGCGTAGCCCCCCGTTTGCACACTCAGACGAATGCATACACTCACAGACTCACAGATGCACACACATGCACACAGCTCATGTCTACGTTGTGGTGTTTTTACTGCGTTTCTCCAGTTCAATAGTGCAGGAAATCCCCAGTCCTCTCTGGAACCAAACCCTGCCGGCTCACACAAACATTTCTCCCCCAGACAGATGAAAGTTTATGGAAGAAATTGGTGTGTTTAAATAGTTTAAACAGCCAATACCAGAGACGCACCAGCCTTCTCCTCTCTCAGCTAACGTTATACAGGCCCAGGAAGCCCGTAGTTTAGCAGAAGCTGCTGCAGCCTCCAGTAAATGAGTTTCTGTTTTAAAGCCTGGAGAAGTGCAGTGTCAAAACAAAATGAGTTCCTGAGAAAAATGTGCCGGAAAAAAATAAGAAAAACCCAAAACAATCAAAGTTTTTTATTTTAAGAAAAAGATTAAACTTTTTGCCGGAGATGTTCGCTTTCCTTTGCTTCTCTGTTCTCCTGCCGGGCGAGACCACTGCCGCGCGCCGCGGGCGTGGTAAATGAGTTTGCCGAGGACGTGTGACAGTCGTACAAATGTTTTCACGGCGGCTATTGGCATATCCATTCTCTATGTGGGCCAGTGCGGGAGAGAGTGGTAGTGGCTGATTGGATTATTCTGTTAAAGACTGGAGCCAGCACTGCCACTGGTGTGCGGTCAGAATATGGGATGATTGAAACAGAGTTAGCGTGTCCTCTCGCTCTAACTCCAGCCCTGTGGCTCAGGGTCACTGAGACCTTGTTAATTTGGTGGATTGAGCCCCATTGTAGCCATCAAACCAGATATGGGATGACCTTTAACCCAAATTAGTCCTGTTTTGGGGTGGGTGGCTGTGCATGTGTTTGTTGTGGATTGACATGGGTTCTGCTGCAGTGTGTTTGGTGTGTTGGTTTAGTACACAAGTGACCGTGTATTTTTGTTATGTGTGTCGAATTGTCTAGCTGTATTTCTGAGAATCAACTCTTGAGAAACCACAGATGTTGTAAGGAGAGTTTTGGGGTTGTGAGGACATTCTGGGTGGTTCTCACTGAGCATTACGGCTAATGGGTTAACGTTAGGTTTAGGGTTACAGTTACATTTAAAGTTTAGGTTCAGCATAATTTTGTTGCAGTTGGGGTTTGGGAAAGGCTGTACAAAATGAAAGTAAGTCAATACAGTGTCCTCCCAAGTATAGTTAATTGTGTTTGTGTGTGTGTGTGTGTCTGTCTTTGTCTGTCTGTCTGTATCAGTGTGTGCGTTTGTGAGTGTGTGACCATGTTTGTGTGTGTGTGTGTGTGTGTATGTGTGCACACGTACAAGAGCATCTTTGTGTGTGTGTGTGTGTGTGTGTGCGCGGTTTGGGTAATTTGGTGCAGGGGTTTCTTGCACGGTTCTGCTGCTCAGGCTAGTGCTGCAAACGATCCGTCCATTTGTCTGCAGTTGCTCATGTGGCCGTGTGTCACTGCCAACAGATGGATGAGGAGAAAACGATATTTATTTTCAAACTTCAAAGGAGCTGCAGAGGTGACGAGAGATGAGAAATCACCGTTTATAAGGGTAAAACTTCACTTCTGTCGTACAGAACATCACACACACACACTCACCTCTGCTGAAACATTTACAGCCCCTCATGACCGTCACCGGTTCACAGTTTCCTCTCAGTGTCGTCTCTTGCTGCTCTCGTTGCATCCTTAATCTATCACTCCTTTGTCCAGAAGTTTTCTCTGTGGAGCCGTTAACGTAAGTCAACCTCTGGACATTTTGAACTGAGCACAAATAATAACTCCGATTAACAGAACTTATCGTTTAACGATATTTTAGTTTCCATCAAGCCGAGGTTGTGCTAAACCATGAGGCAAAATTATGTGTATATACTTGATTTCTCGTGTCGGAGATATGTGAAATTTAAAATGGTTAGCGATCAGCAGGAGTGTTCTCGAATTTTACAGCCATGTCAAGTATTCTGGAAGAATTGAATTTGGCTAGATTAATTTAAGCAGTGGGTTTTCACAGCGCCTTGTAAAATGAGTGTCTTGCAAATCCATCAAAAAATTTACTTTTTCAAGTTTATGAACAAAGTAAGAAAATTCCATTTTCAATCTCTTTAGAATGATTTAAATCATAAGTAGCAAGTGCCAGGTCACATCTCTTACTGCACTTTATTCTGACTGGATAAGCACTACTTTCATTAAATTTGTTTTTTTTTTTTTGTTGCATTTTCTGAGCACAAGAGGCTCATCTTTGCTTTACCTTTCAGCACCTCAGTGAGTCTGAGTGTTTTTCTGTTCAGCTTAACACTTTTTTCAAGGTAAATCTGCTCTGTATTCTGCAGTAGTTCATTTTCCTCGCCGAGAGAGAGAGTTCTGTAATTATCACTTTAAATCTGGATTTGTGTAGCGGCTGAATCGGAGATGAGCGATTCCACTCATGTCGAGCAGCAGTGCCTGTGGGCTTTTAGAGTCTCCTGTCAATCAGCAGGCGATTACTGCCAGCAAAACAAGGTGTGGACTCATTAGCCGGTCTTCAATTAATCACTTATGTGGAAACTCACCAATAATTAGAAGACACTGCAGGGTTCTTGTTAATAGCCGGTAACCGGTTATTTTTTCCAGCTGTGAAACGCAAAGTTACCGGCTATTGCTTTGGTAAATATCAATAAATAAAAGGGGGAAAAAAAACTAAAAAGAAATACATTTTTCAAAATGCACATGGACTGTATTGACAATGCAAAAGCAAAATATCCTGTTTTAGTGTTCCTCTGGAGCTGTCGTCACATTTCTCCGTCGAAATCTTGAATTTCGGGTCCAAATTCTCCGCCATGTGCTCGCGATCGCTCGCACACACACGCACTCGAGCTCTTCGCACAGTTTACACAGTACATGCAGTGCAGCGCAGCTAATAACGTGCAGATGGTCCACCGCATGCATGCTCCACGTTATCTATATGCGGGGCCGGCGTTTGCCTTGAAAATTCAGAGGCAAAGATCTATCCCTTTATTGACAACAATTCGTCCTGGCTAGTTCTCAATGGTTTTCCTTTATTAACACGGTTTCCAATTTAAGAATATTCAAGTGGCAACTGAAGACAGGGCTTCTCTCTCCCATGCGATCTAACAGTGACAAAATAATGGGCTACATTCAGTGCAGAAGAATAATTTAATTATAAATAGGTCTATGCACTGGTACTCAGCAACGTTAATTTTTTCGCAGTGTCTACAGATACGGCAGTTTTTACTGGTACGGCAGTCGATTTGAAGGGATTAGGATAAGGATTATGGATTATGGTTAGGGGAAGGGTTAGGGATTAGGGTTAGGTTAGGGGTCAGGGTTAAAGTCAGGGTTAGGTGAGGGCAGGGTTTGAAATGGGGACTGCCGTACCTCTATACATTGAAAATGCACTGGAAAACTGCCGTACCCATAGCAACTGCCTAATTTTTTTCCAGCGAGAGTGGCATTTCAGAACTCTTTTGCGAATGAAGGTAATTTCGGCGACAAGTACGTACACCTGTTTTTGCAGCATGATCATGGAACTTGCTGTAATAAATAAACAGCTGTCCGATTGGAAAATGTAAACGGATGAAATCACGTACTAGTCACCAAAATTATGGACATAAAACAGATGGTCAAATTACAAAAACATATAAGAGTGCGTACTTAAAACTACAAATGCAAATGGACATTATAAAGTGTACGGAATCAACAGAAAGGCCGAAGCCTTATTTTAAAGTCGGTCTAGAGTAGTATTCTGTATTAATTAGGGTGTCTGGTTGATTTTTGTTTTGCCAAAAGTACTGTAGTCAAATTGGAAAGAGTTCCTTAGTTACAACTTATGTACCAGCCACTAGATCTAACATTTTAACTAAATAAATAAATAAAAATAAATAACTTATTATTATTTCTTGAAAATGGCTATTCTAGTTGGCCTTTTTCTTTTTTTTTTTTTAATTTTGACTATTTTCTAGCATTTTCATAAACTCAAATACCAAGCGGAAGACATTTAATTTTCACTTACCATGACACTGACAGGATTCGAACCCGGATTCCAATACACCAGCGAGCCTGAACTGCTAGTTGTTGTTCACTTTGTCTAAATCATACTTACTGATACCGATCAGCGATACCCCATAGCGCATGCCCACACAGATTAAACCATGTGCTATCATACTGATACACATAGGTACACAGCCACAACATGGGTCTAGGCAACTAGAAATGGGAAACATGAGTTCACCCTCTTAAATTTAATTTTTAGGCCTTTTCCAACACGTACTAGTAGAGATATGGGTTGTTTAGTCAATACAGATTTTTTTTTTAGGTGGCTGGTACATGTTAATTATGTATGGAACTCTTTTTAAACTGATTTTTTAAACAGAATTTGTAGAAAGTAATGTGAAGATAACGTGCCAAATTTCATAAAAATATATTTGTCATGAAATCAGCGAAAATTAATTTATTTAATTGATTTTTTATCCCATTTTTGGCCAAAATCAGCTGAAAAATGGTCACTGACATTTAAAAAAAGTTTATTTTTTGCAATTTTGCTACCTGATCATATGATTGAATTAAACAAATTCTATATAATCAGAAGGAGCGTAAAATTTGTCAATCATTCAATGCACACGTGGGCATAAAATTTGTATCAAATTCAGTTCACATGTTGGCATTAAATAATACTGAAAATTAAACTAATGTTAGGAGACTATTTGCACATTTTCCTCTCCACACAAGTGTGTACAATTTGAATGGGGAAAATACCAGATTTGCATGCACCAGTTATCAATGTCAACAACTCAACACTTTCTTTTTTATTTTTTATATATATATATATATATATTTTGGAGAAGGGATTATTTAATCATAATGGTTATGCTCTGAACATGAAGCTCACAGGATCAGGTTGTGCCAGCGAATTTAAGATTATTAAAGTTTTTGATAAGCTAGCTGAAAGCTGAGGACACTCGTGGTGCAGAAACAGAATCTTAGCGACAACATTTTAAAATTGATACTGCATAGATAGTTGGTCAAACCATGGTTTTCACAATTGTTGTTTTGTAAAATTGTTCATATTATCAATGATTTATTTCAAGAATTGGTAAAATAATTCTAATTAGCTCTTTTCCCTCCATTAAGATGGTAATAATTGATTTGCATTGCACATTATTCACTCAGATGGGCTGATCTCACCATTTATCAGTTCTTGTAAAATATGTAGCTGTGAGGGGTCCACTTAAAATAAGTTTGTTAATTTTCTTTTTTTCCACCACTTCATTTCACTTTTTTACTTCATTAGGATAGTCATATATGCATTGCAAGTTGTGTAGATTGGCTTATTTCACCATATCACTTTGTGAAAAACGTGTAAAGGGCTCTGCCCCTGGACCCTGCTGGGGGCTTGCACAGCCCCCAGACCCCCGGCGTCTCGTAACCGCCTACAGCAATTAAATTTCCTGCTGTCAGAAAAATTAACAAGAACCCTGCACTGCGGTCCTTTGTTACCTGTCACGGAGTTAGTGACGTAGTTATGAAGATGAGCACCAACTTCACGAAACAGTGAGTACTTACAGAATTGTTTTGCTGTCCTCTGCAAGAAAAAACTTTGTAAAAAGGGGGTAAAATTGCCCTGGGAAATGAGTGCGTGAGATCGGGTCATAAAATGACTGGACACTTCATTTCCTTGACCTAAACTTAGGGGCCTGTGTAACTAGCCCACGAACACTTGGTTGAGTGGCCCTGTAATGTTGGTGGACGCCATCCTCGTGACTACAGTATTCAGACTCCTTGGTTCGTCTCAGCAGTCCTTGAATGGCGGTATTAGACTGGCACTGTGGCTGCAGGGAGTTTATTTTTCCGGAACAGTCTCCGGGAGGGTGAGGAGTAAGAGACAGACTGATTTATTGCCCCCCTGTCCCTGTTCTCCATAAAGCCCCATCCTCAGCGTTGTCTGGGCAGCGGCGTGTCTTTAGCGCCACTGGGACGACACACGGTCGACTCCTTTCATCTGTAACGGTCTGTCACCCGCCGTCTCCGTGACGACCCAGTCAGATTCTCCTCTCTCTCTGTAGGGGAGTGAGTGGAACAGAGGCCGTGTGATGCTGCAGTGCGCTGTGGTGGATGTAGGGGGCTCGTTACTGTAGTTAGCTGTGGTTGAGGGACCCTTAGCTTGGGCTCTGTAAGCTCCAGATTCCTGCTGCTTTCTCAGTATCCAGCCACATAAACGGCTGCAAACTGTACAGGAATGGCTAGGGATTGTAGGGACTCCTGTACAGCACTTCCTGGGTCTTTATGCTAATGTTTATATATTTTATAATCTTATATACCTCAGAAAAGCTCTCTGGGTTTACTGCTGAAGGAGTTTGTGGTCTGTCATTGCGGACTATAGCTGTTTATCTCTTCCCCTCATTTCTCTGTCTCTCCAACCAGTCTTTGATGCACTTATTCTACAAATCTACGTTCCGAAGATCCTCTTCTGTCTATTATAATTTTTTTGGACTGCGTTTTTTCACTGCTCTCTGTTGGGATGGCCCGATCCGAACCATGGTTACAGGTGCCGGCTTGTTCTGAGGATCAGTGGATGGCTTTGACCAGATCAGTCCATCAGAAGAATTTATATGCATGTCGATGCTCTCTGGTAATGAAATGTTACCTGGGCGTTTTCTGCTTTTGTCTTTCTAAGTAATTCACAATAGAAGTGCCAGAATTGTTGGCGTGTGCTTGCCACTTGTGCTGAACTAACATTCCACGCTGTGTTTGTGGATGAATACACCAGTTCTGCTCCAAGGTGTGCGAGTGACTGAACTGCAGTTTCTGGCAAATTCTGCTCCTGGAAGTGGCTTCAGCTGTTATGCTATGATTCAGAATGATGACCTTCACTCACTTCAGTCCGCTACTTTAATTTGCCCGGGAGATAGTGTTTTTCGCTATTTTTGGAGCAGTTTAATATTCATGTGCAAATATGAATGTCTTCCTTCCGCGTTAGCAAGACGCGGGGTTCCTACAGGTGCTGGAAATCATTGAAAACTCTTGAATTTTAATGTGGTGTTTTCAGGGCTTGCAAAGTGTTTGATTTTCTATAAAGTGCTTGAAACTGCTTGAAATTGTAACGTTAATTGCATTACTTTCATAATAAATCACTGACAGAGTACTTCAGTAAATGTAATTTTACCTCAGCTGGGAGGAAAGGCTTGAAAATTCACCTTGAAAATGAGTAAAAAGTGCTGAAAAGTTCTTTAAAAGTGCTTAATTTGATTTCGGAAAAGGTTTGGTAACCCTGGTTGCTCTCTTCTTTACTGCTGAAGTTGGATTTTCTGCTTGAAGTCGGATACTTAAATACAAATCAACAAGATGAATACATATTTGACTCTACCCCTGATCTGCGCTCTCCTGAGCCAGCAGGCAGGTCTTATTGTGTGTTTTAATGAACCATTAAGGAACTACAGCGACAGTCTGGAACATTCTGTGCATTCGCTAACGCTCCCCTCTCAACGCCTGACAAGCTCCCGAAGGCTCGTCTCATTGGTTTCAGGTTTTGCCGTCTCCCTTTATAACTCCATTGTGTTTGTAATTTTATTATTTAAAATCAGTCGCTAGCTGCAGTTATATTGCTCGTCTGCGAATGCACTGCGGGAGATGGTGGAGGTGTAATGACTCTTCAGTGCATTGCTATGACAAAGGGGGGCGGGGCTGCTGCAGTTTGAGCGGGAAATGCCAGAGTCGAAGGAGGCGATGAGTCTGCAGTTTTGGCCAGTTTGTCTCGTAAAGTACAGCCAGGAGTGCAAAGAAAATCACGTATTGACCCTTTTGCGCCCGCATACAGCAATTTCTGTGTTATGCTAATTGACTCCTCTGCCCAAATCTGGGTTTTTCCATGTTTTTGGATCCCACGGCTATCGAAAATCTTACCCAGAAAGGGCCGGTGTGGGTGTAGCTTTCATTCCAACTAAGCAGTTACACACCTGATACTTCTAATCAAGGTCTTCAGCAAAAGATTCAAATTCAAACTGATCATGTATCTCTGAATATTTGCTCTCGTTATGGAAAATCTGATGCATTATACTATCAGGAAACGCATCCGTCTTGTGATTAAATGTATTAGCAATATTTAATTTTACTATTTCATACCATGAAATGCTGTGGTTAACTCAGTTTGATACAAACTTTGAGCATATCTGCATTGGATATGAGTGGTCTTAACTTGGGCAGAGCAGTCATGTTTGGCTTTGTAAAAGCTGGATGTCGAGGGGTTAATGTAATATAATGTACTTACTACTATCGCAGCTGTTCATTGGTGGATCACGCCTTCAGTCTCTCTCCACATCTGCGATCGGTACATTCACTCGGCCGATTTTGTGATCAGAAATTATTTTCCTCGCAAGACGGTGCTTGAGTGCGTGTATTCACACGAACTGAGACATGGACAAGATGTCTGCCACCGTCCGCTCTGGGACATCGAATAGCATAAATGGCATTGGAGCGTTTAGATCACTGGTTATCAGAAATTTCCAATTATGTCAGAACAGCTGGGGCTTTTATCGCTGGTGAAAATAAACTCTGTCATGAACAAATCCATATAGCCAACTGGAAAAATGTCGGCTTGCAAAGGCCCAGCTTTCAACAGGACTTGGGCGCGGCTTTGGAATCCACGAATTGGGAGTCGTCACCGGTACAAAATGTCAAAATGACCAAGCATCAATTACTGGCGCAGCACCTGATTAATTTTGCACCTGTATTTCGTTCTATAATGTTGGCCAACATAAAACAGTCGGGATTAAAATAAATCATGCGGTTACATGCTTCTCTGGGCACCATTTTGTCCAGAATTGAGAATTCGTTACATGTCGCCCAGCGTAATTCCGTAGGACACCATCAAATTGGGTTGCTTGGGCACACGAGATGAAAACCGCTCGTATGAGTTCCTATCACAATCCGAAACATTTGCAGAATAGAAGAAGTAAGTGAACGACAGGAGAAGAAGGACCGTAAATTTTTCTGCTGAGATGCATCACCCCGGTAAGCCTATTATCTCTCACAACAGTGTCTAGTTTCAAAGAGCGAGCTTCTGGGTAATACAAAGGAACAGACTTTAGTTTGTACTTTTCTTCCTCTGGTAATTAGCCTGGTGTGAGCAGGTATGCACACACAGGGAGAGAGCGGTATTTACAACCCAACCCGTGTAAAAACAAATTTCCTCATTAGGAGTGAACGCAGCTCCTCCGTGTGAAGCGGTCTCTGGTCACAGTATGTGGAGTGCATTTTAATTCTTCTGATGAATTGAGCAGGGCCTTAAAGGAAGGGTAGCAGTGGAGCAGCGATACTGTAGCAGCTCTAGTTATTCACTTTCCGTGTCAGTCAGGACTGCTCACCTTGGCCTCTCTAGACTTTTTTTTTTTTTTTTTTTTTTTTGCTTTGTTCAGTTAGCTGTGACATCGTCTCTCACACCATGCTGATCTGCCTGGGAAAAAAAAGTGTGATAACTGCAGTTTTATGAAATCCAGTGGTAACTTTAACCGTGATAGAATTAGAAGATTGAATTGTTGTCTCTGTTCAGTTTAGTTCAATTTTGCATTTACAGCACTTTTAACAAAAAGACGTCATCACAGTGCTGTATGGAGGTCAGACCAATAACAAGAGATACTCAAGAGCATTCTGGAGGTCAGTGACGAGCAAAACTCTCATTTTGAAGGAAAAAAATGCCGGAGAGAAAAAAAACTTGCTTCTCGGGGGAAACCGTGGGCAGATCCTGGTTCAGTGAGCGGGGCGCCCTGCTGCTTAAGGGTGTCAGGAGATCGAGGGGCGGGGTGTAGATTGTCGTCCATTTTTGGGCTGGAATAACGAATCGCGTGATGGTTCGGGAAGTGGAGGCCCCGGGAGCCAATCACTGAAGACGGGAGGAGGGGTTAGTGATCTAGAATCCAGGGTAACAACAGTGAGGAAATTGAAGGTTCTTGGTCTACAGCCAGGGATACATTCTCCTTCACTATTAAAATGATGCTGCTTATTTCCTGTTTATGAAGAACAACTAAGTTCTCATTTTCATCTTTGTGAAGCATTATTACGTTTTCTTTTGTCTTAATTCAGCTCAAATAATTGCACTTGCATCGTATATCACAAGCACCCACAAAAAAATGAACACGAGCATATTTTTCAGCACTCCGCTGACTGTATGAGTGTAGTTGTATTATTTTTATCCTCTGTGTCAAACTGCTGTATTCCAAAACTTGCAGCAAACGCTTAATTATTCAGTGCCTTTGGATATGTCTTGTTTTTATGGAGTATGTGCAGTTCGGAAGCAGCTCGGCCGTGGGGGAAGCCAGGCATTGTGTTTCAGATGCATTTTTTTTTCAGCACAGAAAACCCATTTAAATCGACCCGATCAGTTTTGATGCATAAGAATCCATTCCGAATGAAGGAGCCGAGTTTGCTCCCAGTGAGGTGATGTGATCATCCGCGGGTCGGGTTTTAAGTACGTCTGTCTCTGTGTTTACAGACCTGCTCACACTGTGCTACTTACCTGCAACAGGGAGGTAGAAACTGAAGTCTGTTCCTGCGTATTATCTAGAGCCTGGAGCTGTGAGACTAGTGGTGTTAGAATGGGATCACAGTTACACCCCGGTGTGTTCCGCTGGCCCTCGAGGGGTTAGAATGGGATGGCAGCTCTCGCTAGCGCTCACACCCCTGCTGGTTCAGTTATGTTTGTGATGTGGGGAACCCTGACCAGATCTGCCTGTGCTTAGCGCTGCCACTGTAGCTCTTTTTTTTTTTTTTTTGACCTTCACAGCTCCGTTTGCGGCCGGGAACAAACAACATTCTCTGCCAGCTGAGAGATTGTGCTGCATATGAATCAGGGAAGGACAGTAGTGACAAAAATATTGAGGTCAAAGGTTATATTGTGATTGTTTCTTGAGCATTTTTGAACTGTGTGGCACTGCAACATCCTCAATGCGTGCATTTTTAATCCACGCAAAACAATTCCGTCTCTGTGCTTTTAGAAGCTCGAGGATTCTCTGTTTGAGAGGGGAGAACGCAAGATCCATTAGCTTTGATCTCGCCGCATGACACGTTTCCTCGGTTTGGGAGTGAGTGATTGGTTGGCGTTGTGGCTATGAAGTCGAGTTCTGAAAGTGTTTTTGTGTTGCAGAAATTGCTCTCTTGACCTCGCTCGGATTTTGTGTCGCGGTAGCTATTTATTCTCGGCCGAGTGGAGATGTGCCCAGATTTGCGGCGAGAATCAGTCGCTGCTGGCCTCATAAAGGGACCGTCAGTGCCAAAAAATGTGGCTCATCACTGTATATCAGTCAACCTTTCACAAATAAGGAACCATGAAGTGGCTTTTGAGGGAACCTATAGCGTCAATAATGGCAATTTGCTATGACTTAATATGACAATGTTGATTTCCTATCATGTTCTGGGTCCTGAACCATAGGTTAAGTTAAATTCCTGCAGTAAACATCGCTTTATTCAATAAAATGAAGTACAAATGTTAAAATTATAAATTACCTGATGATGGTCTATTGATTGAAAACGTTTGTTTTCGTTTCGTAATTTCAACATTTGTACATCATTTTATTGAATATCCTATTCTAAGGCGCGATGTTTCATCTCTTAAATATCCCTTTGGATAAGTGGAATGTTTTCAACAATAAGACAACAAAAGCTAAATCTCTCCACAAATCTCTCCAGCACCCCTGCACACACAGCTGTCCTCCTGGAATGTTCCGAGCGGCGTGTCGGTGGGTGATGTCAGAGCTGTTTATCCTGAAGCCGTGGCGTGTATGAGCTCCAAGCTGGAAGCGCTTAGCATTGGCGGGTCCCCATCGTACCCTGACACCTCACACGGCGCCCTTGATCAGGACTTCAAAGGCGTTTTAGAGATCAGTCCGGTGGGAGCGATATGTGGGCCCCACTCTGCTACCCAGCATCAGCTCTCTGTGGTCTGTGATCAAAAGAGCACCAATGCTCACGCCCCACCACCCCCAATCACACCACCCTACCCTCTTCCCCACTGGCCCCCGACTCGCCCTCTCGTCCTCTCCATTTCCACCGGGAGTGGTAGTGCGTTTGTAGCCCTGTGGAAATGCTGCCAGCCTCAGAACATGCTGGTTTACTCATTCATATCCAGCATATAAACGCTTCAGGGTGAATCCTGACTTGAGTGACCAGTGTGAAATCGCACGTAAGAGTCATTACCTGGAGATCAAGGATAACCGAAGCGTAAGGATTTGCCTGCTGCGTGCTGACTGAGTACCTGCAAACTGCTGATAATGGAAGCACGCACCAGATTATATTCAACTGAGAAAGAAGTTGATGGTATGGAAAATGCACACAAAAACGCCAAGCAGCCGATGTATGAATTGACTTTGACATCAAGACTAGAATCTGATTGCACGTATGAATTTTTCTTGCTGATGTTAACCATGGCTTGACTTGGCCCAATTACACTTAATGCTTTGAGTCCTTTTATTAAGTTTTGTGAAAAGGATTGGCAACATTACAAAGCACAAAATAATTTTTATACTTTTTTTTAATTATTAAAATATGTTGGTGGAATCAAAATTGAAATGTATTTTTGAAAAATCATTATAATACATGTGATGAAATGCCAAATAATGTGCTCTCGCATTGTTTTCAACGTAGTACTGGACAAAGATAATTTACAAAATGCTGCTTTCAGTTTTAATTTTGATTTAACATGCCGCCCCAACTTTTCCTCTGATTTTGGATTGTAACGCACACAGCGAAGAGCAGGAGCCCGCTGCACGTAACGTGGGGCTGTGTTTCGCGCACACAGAGCTTCAGAGCTGTGGAATGGGGAGAGGGGCTCCTGCATTATTGATATCGAGCAGCTGTGTGTCAGGAGGAAGCCCTCGACACGATAATCCTTCACGGCCTTTAGGCTCCGGCCAGAGAGCCCTCCCATCTGTCATGTTGGCTCAGTGCTGCGAGCACAAGTCCAATGGGGGAGCAGGGGCCGCGTGGCGGAGACCCCAGTCCAACACCTGTCCTTGGGGTTTACATGCGTGGTCAGTGCAGTGTTGTGGGTCTCTGTACATGCACCAGTGTTGGTCAACATACACGCCTCTGCCTGGTGTTCCATCCTGGCTCTTGGTTACTGGTTGATATCTCCGACCCTTCCACATACTGCTGTTAGATATACTTGGCTGATGGAGGACCTGATGTACGAGCCATGGACTCGCACGCCGCATGGAGCCATTGGAAAAACTACGGGTCGAGTAATTGTGGAATGTAATATCCGCCATTGCCTGTCCTTGGGCTTGGTACATTTTGGGCGCTGTCATGTTGCATAGTTTGGCGTTAGACTGCTCACAGTACAGCTGCAGGGTCCCAGTCGTCCATTTAGCGTGTTGGATGCGTCTTGGTGTGTCATGCTCCTGATTTTTCCACAACGCCAGTTTTATAAACGGCACAAAAGCTTTAAAAACTAGGGTCTGTTCCATGCGAAATCACCGGAGTTCCCCAGGACATGGTCTCAGAATCGTCTATAAGTATTAGCATTGCTAAATGAAGAAAAGTTTGCAGAGCATTTCCTGGGTAATGAACAAATCCTGAAAACGGCTGTCTGATGCAACAGTTAATTTCCAGTTTACAACACCTTGAAAATGCTTGAAAACGGAATGTAATAAACGCGTGCAGACACGCCCCTTCCCTTAGAATATGATCTGCTGGAGATATTGAGCTGGAATGAACTGTTTACTTCCCTGGCATTTATCACTAAAACAGTGCGATGGTTTCAGTAAATTTTGTGACCGTTACCCAGAGGTCTCAAACGCATTATGGTGATCTCACATGGAATCGCTTGTCAGGGACACGGAAAAACACACAGTGTACATTTTTGAGGGGAGGAAAAATTGCTGAAGTAGTTTTAGTTATTATGTTGGTTATCATCGACCTCGGTGGAGAAGGGAATGTGCGTAACCCTAATGCCAGAGCCGAACGCAGCACTGGTGAGCAACATACCACAAGAAGACCAGGAAATAAGCCTCAGAAACGGAGCCAGGTCTTGGCTGCTCGGTGTGGGAGCTGAGGCCTTCAGCTGGGGCAGGTTTCCGGAGCATTCTTCTGGAGCTTACCAGTCCCAACCCTCAGGGCCAGCTGGCACTGGGGTCAAAGGTCAGTCTTCTGTTTCCATGGTGACAGGCTCATGCCAGACTCATGCCTAGAGGAAACCTCCCGAGGGGCACTGGGGTTAAAGTTCAATCTTCTGTTTCCATGGACCAATCAGCCAGCCCAATCAGCCATTTGGAATATCAGCTGGAGCAAAACATATTTTAGCTCTTGGTCTCTCCTGTCTCTCAAATCCGGGGGCTGTGCTTTCCGTTTTTACGCCTGATCTTTAGAAGTCACAACTGCTGTTACGTCTGCATGCCATAATATGAATTTTTCTATGAGTTACTGTAGCTATAATGGAGTAAATTAGACCGTTTCATCCCTCTCACCTGCAGTGTTTTGTTTACTTGCGTATGTGTGGAGATGTGTCCTCTATCAAATGAGAAAATATAATGATTTAGTTTTCAGAAAATCAATTTTGGTGGGAGTCGCTGTTTTTACTCATTTGCGCGCTGAGCATATATAACCGGAGGGCTTTTTTCGCTAATGAGAAAATAAGAGGAGAACATGGCTGCGGACTGAAGCGACGCTGTGGACTGAAGAGAATATTTGTGTGGGCTGATCCTAACTGCTCTTTGCCATTTACCGTCATCTCAAGAATCTAATTTCTGAAGTCTATATTCAGTACTTTAAATAAATTTAATTATTTGTGACTATTTAATGATGAAAAGGCATTGGTTTTGACAGAATTTGTTATATACTGAAATAAAATTGTCCACCTGTACTGCGAGGAGATAAGTTTCTCATGATTTCAGCAAAATGTGTTTTGTGGTTTTGAGTTCAGCCTCTTACTGCGCGCGTGCGTGCGTGTGTGTCTACGTGTGTGTGTGAGAATGAGGGAGAGTGAGAGATGGCCTTTGAATGTACTCAGGCCCCATTAGCCAAAAGAGTGTTGAATTGACCAACAAAAAAAAAATATATATTTAAAAGTACTGCATTAACCTGTCTGTGCTCCTGTAGATTTCTTGGTTCCGTCACTTCTATTCATCACTGAAAATCCCATCAGGGTGAGTTTTCTTTGAATTTCTTAAAGCTGTTCGCACAAAATGGCCATTTCTAGAAGGGAGAAGCATGTAAAAGGAAGCATTATTAGGAATGTTAGAATGGATGTATTCTGGCTGCTGTGATTTATTGATACAATCAGTTCCTCAGTAGATAAAAGGATATTCAAAATGGACCTTGAGTTTTCTGCAGAAATGGACAGCACTTTGGCTGGGTGGAAATGAGAATGTGGGAGTGTACGGTTTAAAAGGGCAGAACACCAGGCTGGAGATACGGTGGCTTTTATTGTGGACACACACTCGTACATGTACACACACTCATGCACATCCACTCTCACACACACTCAAGTACATCCACGGACACACTCACACGCTCATGTACATGCATGCACACACACATTCATATACATACGTCCACTCAAACTCATGTACATGTGCGCACACATCTACTTGTGCGTCCGAGCGCGCACAAACACACACACACACGCACGACGCGCATGTGCGCACACACACACGCATACAAACATGCATGCACAGGCAGGCATACGGTACATGCACGCAGACTTATGCATTGCATGCATATGCATATGCAGATGCATATGTACGCACACACACGCACATGCAGGAATGAACACAAGATGGTGCATACAATCAAGTCTCACCAGATTGTTTATTTTGCCAACACTGGCCTGAGCGTGAAAAGAAACTGTTTATTTTCTATCACAAAAATGTGTAAATATAATCTTGTGTGCACAAAATGCATGTGTGAGATGTGGCCCTGCGGAATGTAGTGTTTGATAGAGTGTCGTGAAGAGCTTTGGCATTGGAATGGGATCTGGATGACCGTTAATTTGATGATGGGTTGTGAACATACAGTAAAAGTCCATTTGAAATACAGTGTTGGCCTGTATGAGTGCGCTTGGTACACAACCAGAAGTCTTCATGCTTTTCTCTCATCAGTTGTAGAATGACACTTAATTACAAGCCTGAGTTCCCACAGAGAATAATTTGTAGGTTGTGCCATAAATTGATTACATCTCAGTTTGTTTCTGCGGAGGACATTAACGAACGCGTCTGCACAAGGCTCCCATTTACTAAACCGGGTTGCGCCCATTAGACTGAGCAAATCACGGCTGCACGTGCAAACGAGCACCAACCGCAATTCAGCCCGCTCTGATCCACAGAATCTTCTGGATGCAGGAGAATGTGTGAGAGTTTGGAGAGGTGAGACCATGTTACGGAGAGAGGGAGTGAGATGAGAGTGGTGAGACAGAGTAGAGAGGGAGAGACTGGAAAAGGGAAAAGAAAGTAAGATATAGGCGGGAGAGGGGAGAGAAAGATGGAGTGAGGAGGTGGAAGAGAGAGGATGGAAAGTACTCGGCTGGTATCTCAGGAGATTGGTGTTGTTCCTTGGTGCTCTTCTCCAGCTGAGTGGATTTTGCTGACCAATTTTTTTTCCCCTCCGCTTCAGACAAGATGACCTGCCGCCCCCTCCACACTGTTCTGTCCGAGCGCCGGTGTGTGTTAATCACCGCCTCTCGATGGTCGTCAGGATACAGGCCTGCAGATGGCTGCGATACTCAGTTACTGACCGGCTGATGCAGCGTCTGGCTTTTCCTGGCTCTCGGGTTCGTCAGAAGGCTTGCAGGCTGTGTTGAGAAGTCAGTGATGTTGGACACCTTCCATCACCTTTTAAGGTATGACCAGTCTGCCCTGAATCTGTTTACCGACTAATCAAAACCAGTGTTTCAAGTTAATCTATAATGAGTAAGAAGAGTTTATGAGAAGCTGACCGACCTAACTGGGCTACTATGTTAGATTTAAAGAGTGCCAATAATCTTAATATCTAGCAGAAAATCGTCCGCTGAATTCCATCTCCGTTTGTCGCACTTTTAACTAGATTATTTGAAAAGCCTAATTAAAAAAGGTGACTCATAGCCTCTGATTTTTCTTCAAGCGTATTAAATGTGGTGAAGGTCGAAAACACTTTGTTAAATGCACCGGACGCAATATATATATTTTTATCTCGCACTAATTGGCCAAACGTTGGTGAACTCATGCAAATCTGTTTCATGATATGATGGACGATAATTAATGCTCAAAGTCACAGAAAAAATCGTTCCGAACAAAAATTAGATTTTGGCTTTAGATTGTGACACCTGGAGTGAATGTAAAATTGATTTTGTTGCAGTTTTTTACAGAGCTCGAATGTGATTTTCAATTCTGAAATTTTCATGTCACTGTATTCTGCACTTTTAAAGTTATAAGGGCTCAAAAAATGCAGAAGAAAAGTGTAAATTTAAAAGATAAGAAAAATTGGAAATTAAGAAATTAAATTAAATTAAGAAATTTGGATCCACCCCCATGTGCTTCGAGGGCCTGTAACTTGAAAAGTATTCATTTTATGTGGGTAAAATTTCACATGGCTTCATTACATATATTAAAGTTATTGTCAGTGGCGGCTGGCCAATAGAGGGCGCTAGGGCGCCGCCCCACCACTGACAACTCACCACATTATCTTGAATAAGACACACAAAAAAAAAAAAAAAAAAAAAATGAAAAAACAAAAATATTTAGAAATATATGTATATGTATTTTTAGATGAGCAAGATAAATATTATATAGTTAATGATGAGTAAAGTTGTTTCGTTCATCTGTGTTGTCTGATTGGTGACAGTTTCCGCCCTGGGGCGCAAAAATCTTTGCCCATAGACTCTCATTAAAAGTTGTACATGCGCAGTAGCTCCTCTTCAATACAAGAGATAGGGCCATGTTGGGGCGCACCTCACCTGCGCCAGAGCTGAATGCAGCTGGATTTACACACCACCACCCTCCCGCCAGCGAAATTTTTTTCTCCACGAGAGTTGCGGACTCCAACAGAAACTCATTTGCATACAGCCAATCAGCAACCTTGTTCCGGACCACTGAAGGAGTGTCGTGAGACAGTGAAATTTTTCTGTCTTTCCGAGCTTTGCACCGAGGTACGGTCTCGGAACCACTGACTTCACAGTTCAAGCCCAGAATACTGCGGTTACATCGTACATGCCTGCCTCACCCGCAGCATAACTGTTGGCCAAATCATTCGCCTAGCCTGCCATTTAGATGAATGAATTGTAATGAATGTATTTGTTCAAATAGTGAAGCTGGTAAAATGGGCTGGTTACAATCAATGTAGTCTAGCAATACCAAGCTCGCCGCTTTTTTATCCTACACTGATCTGGCATATTAACAATAAACTAGTTTGTGACACCGAACAAAATCCAATGAAAATAAAGTAGAAATAACCGGGATTAAGTCCAGCTTATTCTCGAAAGTACGAATGCCCTGTAGGCCGACAGATTATTTTTATCTAGCCGCTCTACTGAACGTTATAAACATATCGGCAGGTTTGGCAAGTGGTGTTAATGAATTGTATTCGCACTTTGCTGTCGGCTGTTAATATAGGTTGATTATGGTGCTTTCTTTCTGCATCATAGAAACATAATTTTAAGTAGACGGCCATTGCTATACTCAGGCAGAGGGGTGTGGTACAGCTTAATGATTTTATACTTTGAAAGAGGTTTTGAATCATTAAATCTTTGTGTCCTTCATCTGAAAATGCGGTGGCCGTTTCCAAACCTGCCAATCATTTTTAATGTTTCCAGCTTGGATTGATAAAATCATCTGTTCAGAGCATTCATATTTTCTAGAATAAGCTGACGCAATCTCAGTCATTTTGACAATATTAGTGCAAGGCCAGTGAAGAGAGAAAAAATTTAACTGTCTCGAGACACTCCTTCAGAAGTCCGGCACAAGGTCGCTGATTGGCTGCAAAATTCATGTACAAAAGTAGAACACTACATGACATTATAATGTTGCTTTTGTTGTTTTCATTTATGTAAATACACTAGTGTGATACCTTAGTACATGTTTGCTTGCTTTTTTGAATATGTCTATTTCGGAGTTATAGCCCCCCCTGCTTTAAACTCCACCAGCCGCCACTGGTAATTGTATTATAAAAATCAGCTCATTCAGAGGGGTTGAGTGGGAGGCACTGATTGCTTTTTCATGGAATGAGACCCAAATGCTGATTTTTCAAAATTTTCGTTTTTCAGCCAGGCCTTCTACGTTATGAACTACGTTCATTTGAAGTTCGGAATTCTTAAAATTATCTCCCCAACCATTGTCTTTTTCTGCCATGTCCATAATGCAGGAATTTTTTTTTTTTTTTTGTCTAAAATATTTTTTGTGATTGTTTTTTTTGGCTCTCCCGTCATCCAAATTTGTAAGAAGTAAATATGCAGTGATAGTTTTTATAATGTGAAAAGAATAATTTTTCTTCGCTTTTGAGCTATTTGTTTTGTCATTTTGTTTTGAAATGTCACATCTGTAATGCGGCCCACCTTTAGGGCAGTGGAGGTACAGTACGGTCTGAATTCCTGCGCATCTCCCCAACCAGTAACCCCAGTACCTGTGTAAAAATGTTCTGCCCAGTGAACTCTCATCACATAGATAGTCAGTCAGCCAGGGCCCTTTGTTTTTTTAATGAATGAGTTTGTGTACTGAAAACAAAATGTATTGGCCACTTTCCCACAGTACATGCAGATCATGGCAGTACACTTTTTGAAACCGCGCAAAGATTTCACTTTATTGCAGTTGTCTCGATTTTTTTTAGTTATGCTTCTGTGGCCTCCGTGGCTCTAAATATCATTACAATAAATAGTTTCCCATGACTTTAAATAGCTAATTAATTAGGCAGTAAATAATGTGAAAACACAATTACCTGTACAATAACAAGACAAGAAGTTTGAGCGAAATGTAAAATTACGCAGAAGTCTTGAGATCAATCACGCTGACCTTTAAGATGAAAGTAGTTTATGTTAAGTAAGCTATTTATACAGCATTCCTTGCTTGAATCTGAAGGAGTCTTATTAGAGGCTTGTTCTGCATATTAGGTTGTTTAATGTGTTAAATGCGAGCAAGTAATTGCCAGCATTACTATTCTTGTCTTCAGAAACGAGCAAATGAATAAAAGTAGTTTTCAGTTGTTGTTGTTGCTGTTTGTTCATGGGTCACCGGATTTGGAGGTGTATTCGAGCAAATTAAAGTTCTGTTAATGTTTCTCTTAAACTTAATAGCCATTGTTTAAGGTCAGATACAAATGTTCTTGAGTTCTTGCATTTGATTAGGCAGATGCATTTATGTGTAATTATTGTTTACAAACAGAGTACTTATTTTTTTTGGCAGATGCGAGTGGTTCATTTAAAGGGTCTGTTCACCCAAAAATCAAATCATTCATAAATCATATTTATTTTTGTTATTTATAGCTGTTTATCCATCTAGGTTGTATTTGTGAGTTGCTGAGCTTTGGTGATATTTGGAGAAGTCTGGTTTTTTTTTTTTTTTTTTTTTTTTGGGTGGTTTAGTTGTCTAAGCATTCTGTGGGAACCTTGGAGACTGTTGTGCGTGTAAACAGGAGATGATCAGCTTCAGATATACTGAAACCAGCCCAGCTGACACCAGCAACCACAAGCGTGACCCTTTTTCTTCATGCGGGGTTATGAAGTGGTGATGCATCTAAGACCTGACACTGTCTCTGTGCAAGATTTGACCTCTGACCCCACCACAGCTGGAGTCATGTGGCCTCGGTGATGCACTGTTGAGACGCACACTGTTCCCTTGCTCTTTCCTCTAATGGAGTATGAGCTGTTCACCTCTGAGGTCTGGCCATGTTCCTGGAGATCTACTGACCTGTCAGTTTTCAAATCAACCTGAAGGTGACACATTTGATTCCACTGATTAGTAATATATAGAGATCTCCAGCTATTGAATGAGGTGAGCTTTTTTAGGGCTGAACTGAGTTACTGCATGATGAATAATCTCCAGTGATAGGGTTGAACAGCCCTGGTTTATATAGTGCCTTCAGTTCAGGCCTCGACTGCCAGAGAAATGCTTTTTTTAAATACATGGAACAGAAGCAGCAGACGTTTCGGTCTCAATCAGCCTTCGTCAGTTTAATAAGTGCAAGACACCTGTGGGTCTTAAATGGAGCGAGTTTCGCAAGAAAGGCGTGTCATGACGAGGAAGGTCACTGAGGGAACGGCAATCGCATCATCGCACCAGCGAGGAATCGGCAATGAAATTACTGCAGTACGTTACAATAAATATAAAAGAGCCATAAATAATTATGACCATATAAATAAAAATGCAACCACGACATGAACAACTGCCTAACATCTGGGCAGTTTATTTTTACAAATGTGAAATCGGCGAGCATAGTGGCGTATGCACCTTTTTTATGAGTGGCCCTAGGACTGAAGAGCGATTACCATTTTCCCTTATTGCTCTCTAATAAATGCAATCTGCTGTTAGCTATGGCAGTTTGTGTGAGCGAGTGCACGGCTTCGGGATGTTGCTCTGTTTATTAGTATTTTAGCACAGGAATCTTGTTTAGAGCAATCTCACAAGGTTGGTTAAAAAAAAGTGTTGACATTTAATGTTATATGTGAAAACCAAAACCCTGCCTGTAAATTGTGTTGAGGCGAAATTTTTGAAGTCGTCGGTCATTTTGTGTGCGATATTTCCGCCGTGATGAATCCTGATGTGTTTTGAGAGAGAAATGGGGTGGATTAAATCAGAGGCTCTGTCTCTGCGGAGTGCAATCAGGACTGCTGAGGACGTGTCGAGACGTCTCAATAAACGCGGCCATGTTTCTCAGTGTCAGACAGTGACCAGCACTGGGGGGAGGGGGGACGGGGCTGTCTTGGGTTGCATCAGATTTATAGCGGGTGGTCAGACCACCTGAGACGGTACCATAAATACCTGCTTTGTTGAGGTCAAGATCAAATCAATTCTGTGGTCATTTTACGAGCTGCGGCTCTGCATTTATTGACAGGTGTCCCACCAAATGTCCATCTGTCCTTGTCCCAGAGCTTTGACTTGCAGTTTCAATTATGATTTTTTTTTTTTTGTATTGTCATATTTTTTCCACACACCTGCAACCAACTTTTTGGTCCATTTATGTGCTGATCTTGCTTTGGACACCTGCCCAGAAGAGTGCTGCTGGTTAGTCCTCTGTTAAGCAGCACATACTGCTAAATAGAATGAAAATGAAATTTTTATTTTAATAAACTTTTTATTATTTTATCTTATTTGCTTTTGTTGCTTATGAGTTTTTCTTTATTTTTTATTCTATATAAGGTTTTGCCCATAAACCTCATACATTTTACTCATCCACACACTCAAGCAGCAGTATTCTTTATCAAACATTCTGAACACTTGTGACTGATACTCTCTACTTCTGTCTCATTTGTGTTTTATTTCTTGTTCTGTTTACTTTTTTTAGTTTTACTATTATTAATATTTTTTTTTGTTGTTTTTGTTTTATTTTTGTCTCTTGTTATTGTCTTCTGTTGTTTTTTTTTTAAATGTCCTCTTATTTCTTGTTTGTATTGTTCATATTGAACTTTATTCTTTTGTACGTCATGTTAAATGTTTGCAAATAAAAAAAAAGAATGAAAATGAAACTGAATTGCATGTGTATATGCTCTTGTTCTTATGTTTTAGACAGCTAAAACTTGTCAGATGTGCTTTTAGTATTTTGACACCCTTGTGTAAGTCCTCATCAGTGTAAAATGTTTCACGCTAAATCCAAGCAACATAAACCTGAATCATCTGTTACTTGTTTTGCTTTGGTCACATGGCACAAAAATGACCCTGCCCATTTTATTTGATGCAACATTCCCTTGCCTGTCCTGTGGCTGTGTGGTGAATGGATGTGCTTTTAGCCCTGGAAGAGGAGGAGGTGCGGCATGTTGACATTTCGCGCCTAGTTCCGCCGAGGTCTTTGGCAGCCCTGACTCATCTGTAAGGAGCGGGCGGCGCCAGGCGTGTAATGAAGGGCATCATTACAAACGGGCCGCCGGCGCCCGGGCTAGGCGGCAGAACAGCTGTGCGGGACGCCGCTTCGGTCCCACCGGAGATAACGGCTCCTCGCAATGTCGCGCGGCATCTGGCCGCTGCCGCTCGCCGCGACAGACTGCTGAGCCAGCGAGACGCCCTACCCAGCTCTGGCGTGACTGATGGAGCCCGAGGTGGGACTGAGCGCGTGCGGGACCAATGTGGGGAAGCCGCTGTCTGTCAGAGGCGGTGTCTTGCCGTGTAGTGGAGTAAGCCATCTCTTCATCGTCGGATACACTGATCACTCTGTGGCTATGAACTTACCAGCAATATTCTCCAACCTATACCAGCACATATCTAATTTGTTTGTTCCTACTGTTTAATTCAGTGGTTCCAAAACTTGGTCCTTGGGGCACCCCTTTATGTGCTGGTTTTTGTTACAACCACAGATGCAATTGTAGGATTTTAATAAGGTGTTAATTTGTCCTGATTAGGTGAATTTCATGTTTAAAGGAGTGATTTACCTTAGCCACATTTTGACAGAAATATCCATGTGCACCATGAAGAATAAAAGACTCTTGAATGTGCTGTTTATTCTTCTGAATTGAAAACAATGTCAGGTAACAACGTTTTCAAACAGATCAAATTAGATACTGAAAAAATCATTAAGCTCCTAATGAGGTTGCTGACACAGGTGTGTGGAGTTCCTTCAATCAACTGTGACCATCATTTGTCTTGGGCTGGGGGATATAGAGAAAATCAAATATCATAATATCTTTGACTCAGTACCTCAATATCGATATGAAGATAATATTATATGGACAACTATTGGTGGTTTTACAAAATATTTCCACGTCATTTTTGAACAACAGCCATTTGTAATGCGGATATGACGGCCAAGCAGGTACCAGAAACAACTAGACGAGTCCAATTTGTCCATTTTCTGTAAAGCAGCCTTTAAAACAAAAAAAGACAGTACTTACGTCATATCATGATATTACGATATCCGAAATCCCAGACGATATCTAATATTATATCACAGTATTGTTAGGATGTTGATATAATGCACAGCCCTACTCAGGTCGTTCTCATTGCTTCCATTTATGGCCTGTGTGTCTGTTTTCCTTTGGAGGACAGTCTTGAACTTAAACCCTGCAGGTCAAGAACCTGCTGAGTCCTTAGCCCTGACGCTGGTCATGTCTGAAGACTGCCGACACGCCACCACTGCCAGTGTTCACTCAGACCCTGCCTTTACCACCTCTGACGCTGGTCCATCTGCTATCTCCATTTCAGCGCTTCTGGCTGCGTGTCCGTGAGGAGCATTAGGGGCTGGGCGACCGATGGAGGGTGTCATTACCTGCAATAATGCTGCTTTTCCCTACTTCAGGTGTAAATAGCGCTTTTAGCGTGGCTTTGAAGAGCTGTTGTTGCTGTGTAGAGCTGTAATGTGCCGTGTGGCCATTCCATCTTTGCATGCCTATGCTTTCAACTCGAAGTCAGTGACTTGGATGTTTACACGTGTGTGGTTATGAATTGCTAAGAGAAGGGTCAGCTAAGAGAAGTGTTGAAGCACTCTCTTTCTTTCTCTCTCACTCGCTCACACACACACACACACACACACACACACACACACACTAGAAGAGCAAGAGAGAGCGCATGGGCACTGAGCAAACTTTGTACTCTTTGAGTTATGTGCAGTTTGGGCCTGGTTTATTTTTAGAGCTCCTCTCTGTTCCCAGTGAAATCTCGGATGCCACAGCACTGCTACAAAGCCCCGCTCATTAGAGTGTGATACAGACTCCCGTTGGCATGGCGACTGCATCCTCCACTCCCCTCGGCTGTGGGGACGATGCAGTGAATACGGCAGAGCCCGTCTCTGGGTCTGTGTCCGAGCTGATGTCCAGTATGATTCATAATGTACCACAGTAGAGTGAATAAGTCTGGACATCTCACCAGGCAATGTCTAATTAATGCACTTTAATAATGGTATCAGATATGCACTCTCAGGAGTGAAGCAGTTAAAGTGTAAATTTCCCAGTGTTGTTTGAAGGGGTCGGTTGATTGCAGGTGGCTTGAGTGAGTCTCTAAATCAGGGGTTCAGAATCCCCCGCATGGCTGAGACACCTCTCCTCTCTAACACACGTGATTCAAATGATTGCCTCATTATCAAGCCAGTGACAAACTACGGTTCTGTGAGTCAGGTGTGTTAGAGAAGCGAGACATCGAATACATGCTAGGCTGTGGCCCTACTCCTGCTATAAATAAAGAACCAGTTCATGAGGAACGTTGTTATTATTTTTTTTAATGGCTTACTTTACACATAACACTCACACACAAAAAATGACCGGTAATTTCATTTTTTGTCATTTTCTTTAAATTTAGAAAAATGTTGTTTGCAGTCATATTTTTATGTATGTCCCCCCCCCACAGGCACGCATTCAGACACTCACTTGGAAGATAGAGATTCATTGTGAGTAAGAAATGGGGCGAGACACTGAGGTGTGGGCTGGAGATTAAACACACTGTCCTGTGTTTGAAAAATGCTATTTGCCCTCATATTTTTATGTATGTGTCCTGCATGCAGTGGACTGTTAGACAAGCCCTCTGGCTGCCAGCCCTTTACAGTGAGGAAGGGATTTAGAAGTTCAAAAAGCACTGTGTGTGACGGTAGTATGTGTTAGTCTGCATGTGTGTAAGTTAGCTTTTGCCCTGGGGGGCTGCAGCTCACGGCAGCAGTGTGCGCAGCAGAGCTGATGGCTGTTACACAGCCAGCCTGTTTGGGTCAGCACTTTAATCATTCAGCAGGGGAGCATTTCTCAGCCTAAAGAGCATGAGCTTCAGGGCACTGATTGTGGGCCTGTGGCCTGCTGAGACTGACACAGGGCTCGGGGAGGGTGGGTCTGGGACGGAGGGTCATACCAGGCTACTGGCTCCCTGTCCAACTGTTATACATACAGCAAAGCAAGGCAGGGCTCCAGTGTTATTCACACCTGTGACCGAGGGAAAAATATTGTACTTTATTAATGGAACCAACCAAAATTATTTAATTTAAAGGTACTTTCTTCTGAATCAAGGTTTCACAATTAATTTCCATCAACCTTTTTTGATGAGATACTTAAAAATTTGCATGAGAACACTTTTATGGAAACATACCCGATGAGATCACTAAAGATTGTCGGATAAAATCCAACAAATTAAAACCATTAATGAAATTAAGTTCATGTAAGTTTTTATTTTGTGTCATTACGTCACTTCCTGCTTCTGTAGGGTAAAAAAAAAAAGAGGTAAACCTCATGTAAGCTCCATTGTCATCCAGCTCCATGAAGAAAATGAAGAAACTGGCAGTTTGAAACTGACGGATGGTTGTAGACCGTCATAAATCTGACAATGGCTCCAAGAATGTCCACAAAAGATTAAATATATCACTGGGCAAAGTCGTATAGAACCGTTGGAAACCTGACAGGTAGAGGACAAAACAGCGTTTGCCCTCTAGGACAGGAAGCAGGATGTTTACAAAAGCAAAAAAGAAAAACTCCACAAGAATCACTGCGAAAGAAACTGCAGGCCTTGGTGGCAAAAATCCACTCTGAAGTGGTTCAGGAGCAGTAAAATCAATGTTCTGCCAAGGACAACTCCGTTACCTGACAAAACCTGTGGGCTAAACTGAAGAGGGCAGCTGATTGGGTCGTGCACAAAAACAAGAATCAACTGATCTTTTTAAGATCTGCATGGAGGAATGTTCCAAAATCCCACTAAAAATGTGGCTTAACCTTGTCAAATGATACAGGAAGACTCCAATGTTTGCCACAGGTGGTTGCACTAAGTACTAAACCATTTGTAGTAATGATTACGAAGCCTTAATTTCGGTGAATTTTTTAAATCAAATTAAAGAATGATTTTGGTTTGTTCTGTGAGAAACAAATTAAATGCACAATTTTTTGCTTTGTAGCATTTTAGTTTCCTTAATATGTTGTGATTTTATTGTAATTTTATTCGTAAATTTGCGGTCGGGGTGCCAGATATTCTTGAGCCCAAGGGATGTGTATTTAAATAGCTCTGAGGACTGCCATTGCAAGTATTATTTGTAAGCCGCTGAGTGAAAATACAGTATTTTTTAGTAGTTTTAGTTCCTTTCATCCCTGCCACTTACACAACCTCCTGCTCGCAGGTCACTTGTTTGTTGAGATTTTCCTACAATCTGGTTCTTGCGTCGTCATTAATGAGTTTACGCAGCTTCACTCAAAGCATCATTTCATCAGGATCGGAGAGCATTTGTTTTGGCAGCACAGCTCGCGTATCGATCGGCAACTTTAAGAGGTTCCGGAGATGAAGCTTGACAGCGAAAAGAAAAGTATGTTTATCGATTTCATTATATGAATATTTTAAAAATATATCTTCAGGGTTCACCGCATCCCTGTTATCTTTGACCAAACCATTGATATTCAGATTTATGCAGTTTTCTGTTGCGAGCAAATCTAATGATTTTGAGGGGCTTTTGAGTTCTTGAATTCAAAAGGCCTGGAGTCCCCCATTCAGACATCAAGGAAACCAGCCTGTAAGAAGCAAGAAGCGTTTCTAGTATTCCCGAGATGAATATTTTTCTTAATGTACCTTATTTCCATTCATTTCAAGTGCAGGGCCGTTTGTGTGCCCTTATTGAGGAATAAAGCAGCGTGGATTTTAATGGAACTCTGGACTCATTGTAGTGTAATGGGTGGAATTTAATGGGAAGTGTGCGGGGTCAGGACAGTCCTGGTCTAAAGCTCGTGCGCCATCTCTCTTGTGGCTGTTTGAGCAAGTCCATGTCATTCAGTGCTGGGCTGCTGAGTTGTACAATACATAGTAGATGTGGTCTTAACCAGACCCGGGGTCGGATTGTAATCCGGATTACGATTACGATTGTAATCGTCGTAATCTCTAATTTTGCAGGGACTGTTGTTATTATTTGTTGTTGCACAAGTTATTATTTCACAAGTAATTCTACAATACTAAAACAATGTTTAATCATTTCACGTGCTATTTTATAAATATATAAATGCATCAATATACATGTACCATTATAAAGATATCTCCACAAAGAAACCTTAGTCTAACCAGTTGTAATCATGATTGTAATCTAGATTGTAATCGTAATCATAAATTCTAAACCCATGTAATCGTAATCATACATTTTTGGAGGACTGTAATTGTAATCATAATCTTTAAAAAATGTCTCGTAATCGTAATTGCACTGATTATGCGTAATCCACCCCAGGTCTGGTCTTAACTCATTATTACTGCTGCTCACCCTGTTCAGAAGCATGTGTTCCTAATCCAAACATCCAAGAATACAAGAAAAACTGCAGTCTGTAGTGTGAAAACAATACATTTTGAATGGAGCGACGGATGGACAGTAACAATCGCAATATTTGCCTGTCTGGTGGAGCAGGCGTATAGAAAGGTTGAATGTTTAATGACTTACTTGTGATTACATTTCACGTAGTGACTGAGTACATGCGATCTATTTTTGAGTGGTATTGTGTGTTAGAGTGCTGGATCTATAGGTGCCCAAAAGTTGATGGACACATGTTGATATGTAAAGTAAGACAGTCGATGTGTATTGTTTGAATAGCTGTACACAACTAAGGAGACTGCATTGTTCTCGATGAGAGTAAGGGCTCTAATTTCTTGGCGCAGCGCAGGGTGGCGCAGCGTGGTGTAGTGTGGCGCAGCCCACGCAGTGGTAATTTCATCCGGTGCAGCCCGCGCAGTGGTAATTTTGTGCGGTGCAACACCGTACGCAGCTACTTTGGCAATTTGGTAGACGGACGTGCGCCGAGATGGCTGTGGCGGCGTAGTAGGGGGAGGTGTCACATATTCATCAAGACGCAGTGACAATTTCGTAGCAAAAGTCTCCGCCGAAAGTGCGCAGAAAGCTCGCCAGCTCCAACCTGGTTTACTTTCTGTGCAGTGGTAATTTGGCTGACCGGCGCACAGTGCGCACACGTCACCGAAACCTCACAGGCAGGTTTCCAGAATGTCAGGCACATTTCAAAGCAATAAATAATTACAGCAACCACTATTTAATGTAACTATCTGAATCAGCACATAAATTATAGTATCTATATTGATTGTCCTAGATGTCAGATCAAAGGCGGTTGGCACGCGTAATGGAAACTCAACCGGACAGCCCTCAGAGTGTCAGTGCATTCTCTGTGGCATGTTGCATGCTACACAACATAGCTGTACGCCATGGATGTCACTTTGACCTCACGCAGGAGACATGACTGGACTTGAGACAGAGAGAGGCCGAACTGCGTGTGCCGTAGCAGCAGGGAGAGCAGCAGCGCGCACGGGAGAGGAGAGACCACCTGGCTGCACAGCTCTGTCCTTCACACTAGAACCGCTGCACAGATGTTAGTAATGCATGGTATTTCATGTAAGTAAAAGATATGAGTCCATCCGTCCATAGCTTTTTCTAAATATGTGTTTACTATGTTATGTCAAACTTTTGAACTTCTGTTATAAAATGTAAGTGAGTATTGATATTAAATTACTTTGAGTGCCGTAGCCGCTTTTTGCGGCAGTGGCTTTGACCGCAAATACCCCTGTCTGCAACGAGAGAGAGAGCGAGAGAGAGAGAGAGAGGTGTGCATATGGGCGCATGAGTGTGTGTGTAGGCTATGTGGGTATGTGTCCTTCAGCTGCTTTCACACTGGACGCGAATACGCATGTATTCGCGTCTTTGCATTGACTTTGAATGTAATCAGTCGTGCGAAAAATTTGTTTCGCGTCCAGTGTGCAAGCGGCTGAATACTATTATTGTCACTTAGGTTTTATCGTTTTTAGTGGGGGAAAGGAATACAGCCTGATTGCTATGATCTCGTTCTGAGTTAAGATCACATATTGAAAATAAATGTGTAATGTATCTTGCATTATTGTCCATGCATGTTAATCCCAAAATTTTAAGCAGCAACAGGGTGTAATAATAGGAACACGCTATCCATCGTTTCTCTTCCCAATGATGCAGGCAGAAGAAATAAATGAGCAACTGTCGTATTTCATTCCAACTTCAGAAGTTTCAATGATCTGACGTAGTTTCGTTTTGAAATTCCATTCAAGTTCGCTAACGGTAATAATTCGCGAACGCCCTAGCTAGCCAGTTAACTCATATTCGTAATGCTTAATATAATTTCTGTATATTGGTATATACAGAAAACATGCTTGAAGCAGCAAAGTAAACTGCAACATTAACGCATCATGCAGATATAGGACAGAGGCTTCTTTATTCCAACATCTTAAAGGTCAGGAGAGGAGCTCATTTGATTGGTGAAGATTTGACTCGGCTGTGTTAAACCCACTCACGCCTTCTCTCCTCCCTCTTTGCCACTTGCGCCAGCAGGAGGGGCAGAGGCGGGACAAAGGAGTACTTGCGCCGGGCTGCGCGGGGCACGAAATTGCAAAATACACCTGGATACTCCCCCCATTCGCCGCACCTGCGCCTGGTCAACGAATTTAGAGCCCTATGTTTTAAGTAGCAAGTCCTGCAATGGTCTGTGCGTTCAGCAATGAGTAACCATGACTATGAACTTTGTGCCCTCAGTGTATAATTTTAAACTTCTTTCTAACATAATACTGAAGTCTACCAGGGAAAGTAATCTTAATTTCAGAATGTTTTTCTTCCCAGGCATTGGTTTTTCAATGTAGTTTGTGCAAACGTGTCAGAGGTGTGCAGAGGATAATTATACATTTCAGTCAAAGATGTTTTTTTTATGATTGCCATGGCAACAGCATGGATCATATGTAGAATTTATGGTGTACGTGTTGTTTTTTGTGTGTGTGTTGACATTAATGCGAAGTTTGAGGGCAAAATAAGTGGACCTGATGTGTGGAATATGAAGGGAGGCATATTTATGACGCAGGATGAAGAGTTATGGGCACAGCTTTCAGGTTGAATTCAGATGGGTCGTTTATCTCAACATTTCTCGGTCTTATACATAAAGGGCTGGTGTGGGTACAGGCTTTGATTCCAGCCAAGCAGCTACACACCTGACTGTGCTAATGAAGCAAAGCAGAAAAGCTGGGACTCCAGGGGTTGATTAGTAGAGTCTGGTGTGAAACTGCATGTGCTGTGAAGCGCGATGATGGACCGATTTACTTAGAGAGAAGAAATAAGTTCACTTAATTCCACTTTTCATGACAGCTTTTGGATTTTGAACAGGAGGTCATGAGTTTTCAAAATGTGAGCTTATGGTTCTTCGTTGTCTGCAATGAGCTTTGTTTCAACTTACAATTATCTTCAAGTTGAGTCAACCCACATCTTTAAGGCAGCTGATGAACTCTTGTTTATAAGTTTAACCAGGTTGAAGTGTATTAATATGGGGCTGGAATGAACGTTTGCAAGCACTCATACCCTTTCTGGACAAGACTGAGAACCCCGATGATCTGTAGAACAATGTTGGAAGACTGAGCTAAATAAAGTTTTGAATTCACTGTAAATATTGGAGGGTGAGAACGGGGATAGGATTTAATACGTCTGTGAAGATTATGGAATACAGCTTCTTTTACAGATGTCCCTGCTTTATGTTCAGTGTCTTTGAGTCTAAAGAATGTTATTGCCTGTTATGTGTCACCATTTCACCATGTGTTTGGAAACTGAACTGTCTATGAGTGTGATCTATGTGTCTGAAGCTGTGTTAGGAGCTAAAGGGGTTTTATACAACTTCAGATGTAAATGTTAAGTTCTGGTGCCCGTAAAAGTGGCTAAGCTAATGTTTCTTTATTGAATGTGTTACATATGCTTGCGGCCTTGGAAAGAATTCTGTATCCAACCTCTGATTTTATTTATTTATTTATTTATTTATTTGGTTTTTATTTGCTAGAACAATTTGAAAAGGGGCCGCCAATATATTTTGAGGCGTTTTATTTGTGAGAAGGGGGTTTAGAATTTAATATTAATATTTAATATCTGGAATGCACATGATGCACATGCCCTAGCAACCCGGCGTGTCCTTAGTAACATGGTTGCCGCAGTTATTTGCTGTCAGCACGTATAGCAGCACTAGGAATTAAACTAAATTTTCTTGACTGGATGTACGCATGAGGTTTTTACACACCTGAATGTTTCTCCAGGTACCCAAACATGAAGGTAAGCCGACAAAGAGCTGATTTTATTTGATATTGGTGGAGGTGGAATGTGACAGTCTTTCTGTGGCCTCCTCTGGGTTAAGGGGTTTCTGTCTAATTCATGTGACTTGGTTTTTTTTTGTCTCTCTCTTCAGCAAACTGTACCCTGGTGTGCGGAGCTGTTGTGCATTTGTTGGATCTTTGTGTGTTGGATGTTAGTTGCAGTTTTCTCCCTCTTTGGCCTCCAATGTCTTCTGGCTGTTGTTGGGAACAGAAGCCACTGTCTCAAGTGCAGTGGAGAGTGATTTACTGTCGGGCAAATTGAAGGAAAATATAAAGTTTGAATGTCCATCAGCCACTGCCTGATTTCTGCGGTCTCTCCTCAAGAAGGTGTAATTTTGTTGTTGTCGGTCCTTGTTGTATCCTGTTCCATACTGCTCATCCCTCCTGCATTATTGTGTTGGCTGCACTGAGGTGGGAACAGGTTGGATCGAGGCTTCTGTACACTGTATGTTAATGGCTGGTTATATATTCACCCCAGGCTAGGAGTGATTGGCAGTGTACTCGAGTGAGGTGTGATTTAAATTTTCAGCTGTCTATCTTCATTAGGTTCTGTTATTTATTTTGCATTGGCAGTGTTTGTAGTCCTGAATCTTGGCTGTGTGTGTGTGTACCTTTAAAATAATGTAATGCATCACTGTTATATACATATGTCACCTGTGGTAGTCCTTTGATTAATGATTCATCATGATTAATGGATTGTGTAACAAGAAATTGTTGATATGGGTATGCTGCTTTTCTTATGCAGGTTATTAATGGTCATTTATCCTTTTTCACTTGCTTAAAAGCGCCTTCACTGTGAGGCTTGTATCAGTCCTGCTTGTTTGATCTTGTAACCTGCATATCTGAAAACAGCAGTAGAGGGACAAGTTATTTGTTGGAGTTTTTTTTGACCAAATGTATGCTGTACAACTACTGTCAGATAATGCAGTGAGTAATATTGGACTTAATTGAAGGGTTCAGTGCAAACATAATCTCATGTTTTATATGAAAGAGAGGAAGAAAAATATTATTTATTTTCATGAAATTTCCCTGGAGATAAAGAAACAATACGTCATGATAAAAGCACATTTCTGACTGGTACACAGCATTGGCACACGGTGAAAGTATATTATGCGTAATACCATAAACACGAGATTAGCATTTATCAAGTTATTGCACTGAAACCCTTCAACTGTTCAAATTGATTGACATAGTAAATGTGATGTTTTGTGCTTTTCTAATCATGTACCAAAATAGTGCATTAGCATGATTGTTTTAGGATAAATGTTCAGTGGAGTGATGGCTACAGAAATTGTGGCTTTACAATATGTGAAGTTATAAAAATAAGTGTGTTTTCATGAATGGAATGCCAGGTTGATGAATCACTGTAATGTAGATTTTATTTTGCTACGTTATTGGCACTCCAAATGCTTTGAGTACAATTATAGCAGAAATAATGTAGAAATGGTTTGTATATGTTAAACCTGTGACAAGTGAAGCTATGTGCCAGAGTCCTTTTTTAATTTTGAGTGTGAATTGCACTTATGTGATTACAGCAGGTGAGAAGTCTGGCAGTCATATTTCATTGTGATGAGGTAGTACTTGGGATGATATTTGCATATTGAACATATGAAAAATGTAAGCAGTTATTAAGTGTTATGACTTTTGAGAGGTTATGAATGCATGTGTTTTTTATAAGGAGTTTATGATAATTAGCAGTTGGCTCCAACATTATTTCTGTTTGTGATTGTAAATACCAAATAATATTGTATGGCTCATGTATGTATTTTAGTATGTGAGTGATATTGCAGTTGGTGGTAATAATTTATGAGCCTACTGAATCATGAAAAGTGCATGTGGATATCATAGAAATGATTATTTTTGTGCTTTAGTTGCTCTAATGCAGTGAATATGTCTTCACATGTAGTTTGAGTTCATTTGTGAGAAGAAAAAAAAAGTTATTGGTGACAATTTTTTGTTGGTGGGAGGGTGAGGGTTTGGTTCAAGAAAATAAAGACATTTTTATGCGGTGATGTTTGGTTATTTGCAGTCAGTGTAAATTGTAATGGTTTTAATGACTGTATGTGTTATTTTGCAATATTATGTGCATTTTTCAGTACTTCCACCTGAGAGCAAACCAACTTGGGCAGGAAAAGTATGTTTTCGGTGTGTGTATTTTGAGGAGATATGCAGTGCTCCACTGTGTGTTACAGAAGTTTATTTCAATGCATTGTGGATGTGATAATATACTGTATAGTTTGGTGATAATGAAAGTTGTCTGTGCTCGAGTGGTGACACTCATCATTTTGATAGTGTTGTTGCGATGATAGTTGCGATAGGGTGAATGGCTCTTAAGTGGAGGCGAGCGGTAGATCTATAAAATGGAGTTATGCATTGGAGAATAGTTGTAAGAGCATAATTGTTGAAGATGGTGGTAATGTAATGTTTATAGTTAAGAGTGTATTTGAGTACTGTGCTAAGGTGTGTGTGTGTGTGTGTGTGTGTGTGTACATGGTTTATCTTCCCTGTTTGACAGCAAATGTATGAAGGTTTGGGGTGGGAATGGCTGTTGTAGAAGAGGGGAAATGTGTCCATAAAGGGATGGCGTATCGCTTGAAGTGTTTGAGTACTTTGTTCTTAGAAGAGTGTATGTATGTGGTTTCGTCTGTTGGATTTGAATAGCTATTGCTGGTTGTTAGAAGTTATTTAGTATTGTCTGTTCGCTGGCATTAGTTTGTGACAGTATTGTGTTTGAGTTTTTTTCTATGCTGTATTAGTGGTTGGTTCTTTTTCCAAAGAATGAGTTTACAGTTTGTGAAGTCAGTCTTGTCTTTGGTTTCAGTATGTGGACTGTTTGAATGTTTTCTTGTGTGTTTGTAGTGAGTTAAGGTTTGTTATAGTGAATTGTAGTTTTGTCAGGGTTTGCTGTGTATTGTAGTTCAATTTTCTATGTTTTTGTGCATTTATCTCTTAGTGTTTTACTGTGGCTTTTGATGCAGTTCTGCATGTGTACTTGTTCATGATTTGGTTGTTCAGACCTGAAGAGGTTATTATTGGTGTAAATATGTAGCTGTTGTTTGTGATCTTATTCTTAGCTTAATGTATGGTGGCATTTTTAGAGTTTGTGTGGTAATGTTGTGAGTGTTGAACAGGACTTTGGGTTTAGTGTAGTATATAGAATAGTTATGTATATACTTGGTGTTTGTTACATGTAGTTTGTTAGACTTGCTCAAGACTGTTGTGTTTAATGTATTTGAGGTTTGCCTGGTAACATCAGTGTTTATTAGCTGTGTTATTGGCAGTTGATTTTTGTCGTGGATTTTGTGAGGTTGTGATGTGCTGCATGTAGTTTAGCTGTGAGCATAACTGACAGTAACTTGGTGAGTGGTAGTGTTATTGCTAGTGCTGTAGTTTTGTTGCTTGCATTGTGTCTGTTAACATACAAATTGCCACTTAGCAACTAGCAACAAATAGAAATTGACAGTGGGTGAAATGCTCTTGTGCAGCATTAGCATTAGTGTTTGGCTCTGTGTTGGTGTTGTGCTGTCTTTGCGAACAGGTGGCCCTGCTGTTACGGGCTGGTTTGTCCGTGACATTGCAGGTTTGCATGTGAGGGTGATTGTTCTTTGCTGGAATCCAGGATGTAGTTGCTATGTGTAGTTAGATGAGTGTGTTTTCTGGGTTGTTGGCTTTTTTTAATTTGTTATTGACTGTGGCCATGTGTTAGGTGCTTAAGATGGTAGTGGAGTGGAATGTGTTGCTGCTGTGTGCAACTTTGGCTTGAAAGCTTATTGTCTAGTGGCCTGGTTGCCCAATCATTGTTCTTGAGGTCTAAGAACTGCTGGTTTTCCACCCTCCCTTTACCTGGGAGTCAGGTGTGAAGACAGTCTGGCCAATCAGAGGCACTAAATGTTTATCTCTGTAGCTGGGATTGAAGAAAACCTGGACTGAAGTAGGATTCAAGGTCCAGATGTGAAGATCCCTGGTCCGGTGTGCTTAGTGATGAGGTTGTGGTGTGGTGGTAGTAGGGTGGCTGTTGGGCAGGGTTGGAGCAGTAGTTAATGGATGTGGGTGGGTATTGCAATGGAATGATTGTGTAAATATGGAAATATGATTGCCTTCAGGTGTGAGGGGCTGGGCACAAGCCAGGTGATGCTGGTTGATGTGCTGACGAGGAGAGGTATGTAAGCAGAGGGGTTCTGCACAGCGGCAGCCTACGGTGCGGCGAAGACTACGGTCGGACAAGACGAGAGAGTCTGCCTGTGGGAGTCGGGCGAGGAAGGCGGCCAGGAGGCCCGTCACTCTGCCCGATTACGCTCAGCTTTCTCTGGGTAAGTCCCTACTTCTCCTCTGCTGATTCCTCCAGCCTACTTACTCCATTTCTCTACCCACAACTCACCCCTCTCTCCTCAGCTACTTCTGATGGTCTCCTGCCTCTTCTACTGCCTGGTCTACAAGAACCTCCACCACACCTTCCAGGCAGGCAAGTACCAGCATGACCCACTACCACCCTGCGGCTGCTCATGACCTACTAACCAGGCACCCTGCTGTCCCTCTGTCCTCTGCTAGGAACAACATCCTGAGAAGCAGCCAGTCAGCCATCGTCCCACCCTGGCCCCAAGACTCCATTTCCTCCGCAGCTTCCCAGAGACAGCTGCCAGCCACAACAACAGGTCAGCGCTCTAACACTTCGCAGGCCACCTTCTCCCAGCTGCCAGCCTTGAGGACCAACATCTCCAGCTCAGAAGGCAGGACCATCTCCTCCAGGCATCCTCCAGCAGACAGCTTCACCTCAGCCACCTTGCTGCTGTTGTCCCAGGGCACTGAAGCCAGATCCTGGCCTCACCTTCAGAAGTGAAATAAAGGTGATGGCCACTTGTGTCCAGACTCCACATTTTCCTTGCTCTTCTCCTGAAACAAGCCTCCACACCACACACAACCCCAGTCCACTTCACCAGGAGACGCCACACCAGCCGCTGATCTCAGTCAGGAACTGCAGACACGTATATTTCATATCCACACTGCACACAGTACATTAAACTCACACTTCATATTTCGTACATCACCACCAATGAGCCAAAGTCCTTACATCAACACAAACAATTACTGAAATCTGCCTCAACTTGTAGAAACACAGATACAACAACACCAATACTGACATCACATACTGCTTTGATAACAACTCAAAAAGATGGATCTGATATTACTTTAATACTTAAAAATGTACGCCATATCTATGCCTTTCACACAGTTGTCAAAACATGTTCAATGTAGCCTTACATGAAAGGATGATCCCATCCTCTTCACAGTCAGCCACAGGGCTTGGTAAATAAACACTGGCTTCAGATCAGTTCTCAGTATTAACCAAAACTCAGGTATCAGTAGCTAATGATCACACCACTGCCTACAGTACATCAACTAGCCACTAGGGACACACCAATACTCAACACTCAATCACAACACCCTAAACAATTACATGTTCAGAAAAATCCACAAATCTTAATCTGAAATAACCATTACACCACTGTCACTACACTACTTAAATATGCACTACTGCTTAAGGAACCACTACCCATACTTATTAATAAAGTGTCAGCACTTTATTCATAAACCAATCAACCCCACATGTACCAAAAACGGCTATTAATTTCCTTTCAACTAGTACCCAATTACAAACCTACTTCCATATAATCATGCACACATTAACTGCCAATATACTCTGACTCATTTTTATCCAAAGAGCCTAAAAAACAGGCTGTGCCGACTAAAAGTTGACACTCCATATCATGTGTATAAAGGTGCATAGACAATATCAATCAGATTGCACTATCTAGCAAATAATTAAGCATACACACCCTGGCACACCAAATTAAATAGTGCAGTACTTTACAAAGCTTATTTTGCCATCAACTACTAAATACAATGGTGCCAGAAAACACTATGACAGCATAAACCCCTCATGAATATATCAATGACACAGCCCACTGGAGCAACTTCTAAACATTCACATCAACTGCAATTTACAGAGCATTACTATAATGTATAGTCCGTAACATCAACATAACACAAATATAGGCCAGGTCAGTGGGTGGTTTTAAATGAAATAACTAACCGCAATATATAAACTGAAATGCAGCAGCTAATACCACATTACAAAACAGCTGAAATAAACACATCACTACATATCAAACCTTCATTATAACCCGCACTCTCACCATACACAGCCTAAATAGTGCCTGCTCAGAACTACACTCGAATCAAAAACAATTAAAACTAAAATATACTACAATCAACCCGACAGAGAGCACACGTTACATTTCTTTCACAAACATAGCTACATGTGGGAAATCCACATTCCAACAGCTATGCAACTATTGTGAAATTCAAGTCAAATGTCTGATGATAAAACCATTTGACAGTACAAAACCCTCAAGTTCATTCAAAATCCATCATGTGCTTACAAGTAAGAAACAACCACTGTATAACATGACTACCAGCATAACACATACAACAGGATTGATTATGATGGGAGAATTCAGGCAACTAATCTAACAGTAAGAATTAAAAACTTGTAACTTCTAAAGCTCTATCAACTACTGTTCACTTCAACTCATTTACTCAAAGCATCAGAAACCAAACTACATTTGTGCACAAAATAAACAAACAAGTACATACCATCTCCACACAGACACATTAAACATTTAGACAAAGAAAAAACAGCCACAATTAAAAACATGCACATCCACAGTACTGATATTCAAAAATCACACCACACAATTAGCAGAAATGTGTTTTAATTGGAAACCTTTATGAAGAAGTGCAACTTGAACAGAAAATGTCATTGACATCAAAAGGTGCTTACAAGAATAAACATCTTAAAATAATTTATTATATAATTTCAATGTTTTTAAATACCGTGCAAACAATGAGAAATTCTGGACAAAAGTTCAGCAACAATGAATAATAGCTCCACAGAACAGCGAGTACAGGCAAACATTTAACAGCTCAAACACACAAGCGCAGACGACACCACCACTAGGATGACGACAAAAAAGAAATGCCACTTAAACAAGCCAAAGAATCCATAAACACCCAAAAGATATTCTTTTTTCTTCTTTTTTATTCTTTATTCTTCAGCACCCAACTTAAGCAACAACACAGAGACACACACACACACACACATTCTCTGAACACACAGCACAGCACACAAGATGGTGGAAAAGGACTTGAAAAATGGTACTGGAAACATAAGTTAGAAAATTAGAAAACAAAAGGTTAAGACAAGATTACATAATGACAAAAAATTAATAAATAAAACCACAGACAATAACTTCATAAACACCCAAAACTTAATCACCCACATTAAGCAAACACAAAACACACATACACACAGTACAAATACAAAGTCCCAGATTAGACAAAGCACAGCAGACGCACGAAGCAGAGAGGAGAGGGAAATGCACTTAAAAAAACTGACTTGGGGAAACAATTTCTCAAAACAGTAATATAAACCTACACACAAGGACAAAAAAGGCACTCAAATACACAAAAACACCACAACCAGTACATACCTACTTATCGCCACGTCCAGCTGGGTGTGTAGGTTGGCGTGGAAGACATCATCTGGCCAAGAATAAACTTCTCCAAAATTACAGCTCTCAGCCTTCATAATTACTGTCATTTCTGCAACCGTTTCTCCAGCAAGGACAGGGTGCCAGGCTGCCAAAAATAAATACCTCTTTAAATCACTATTTTTACCAGCCACAAAAGAAAAATGAATCAAATCTAATGTGAAACACTCTCCAAATTATCCACAACATTTAACTAGTTAAATGCACTCCACTGTCATGCTAGAACAACTACAATAACTCTCCAAACTAAAAACGGCAACAGTACCGTGGAAAAATACTGCAAATCACTAAGAAAGCTGACTAAATCAATCAACCACCCTGCTCACTCGTGAAAGCACATTAAACACATCAGAAATCAATAGACTGCTCAAATGAGCTCACTACATCGCAGTCTAACTTACTCAAAGCTAAAATCCAATAACCACACAAAATAACCACAAACAAACAGTAGAACATATTTACTGCTCACTCAAATCACCACTAAATACAGAGTCAGAACCTCATAGCTACCAGTACATTAAAAAAAAAAAATGCACTAAAACCTTCATTACTATTCAAAGCAAACAGTAAGACCTGCAATGCCTGGCAAAAGTTTTCCAAGCCCACCACACACCTGTTATAAACTAGCAGTTGAAGTGTCACACCAGTTCTCAATGACACAGTTAGTTGTGACCTTATGATTGCCGCCTTCTTCCTATTGGTCAGCTTAATTGGTTTCTTTTCATTGGAGGTTCAACCCCCCCCAAATGTAAAGCCCTCCACCATAAATTTCTTATTAATAAAAACTCACTATTATTCAATGACTTCATATGCATGATTCTCTCATTAGAACTTAGTCCACACTTCACCAGGCCTCGGCAAACTTCATTAACGAGTCTGCCGCATAAATGCGCTAAACACTGCTGATATGACCATATGTTAACACTAACTACTTGCTTTTGCAACACGTTTCCTTGTCATGATGATATGGGTTAATGACAATTTTCTGCTCTTTACAACTGACAATGTACAAATGTTATAAGCGTGACAACTTCGGTGGTTGGTGAACAAATGCATGACCTCCTCTTTCCAATTGTTTACTTTCCTTATTCACAAAGCATATGATATACTTAAAGGAGCTGTGTCACAATTACTGCACACGCTCACAACTTTCAACGAAGTAAATCCGTTCGACAAGTCAAAGTCTAGAAGATATTTTTCTTCATCTATGATTAATGGAAATGGCAACCAGCTTACATTCTTCATATCTCTTAGCTAAAGCTTAAAATAGCACTTTAAATCCTTGAAATCCCATAGAAAGCTCCTTAATATAAAAAGCCTAATGCCAGAGTAACTAAAATATATAAATACAATGCAAAACGAGGCCGGATTGGCAAGGATGGAATCAGAATATGACTTGCAGTCAAGCAGATTCACTTTCTAAGGATGCAAATTCTGAACATGTGCAGTAATTGTGACACAGCTCCTATAATCAGTATTTATCCATCCATTAATAATAAAAAGCTGTTTATTTATTCAATATTACATGAATTTACACCCTACTCAACTACCAGACCTGTCCGTACTGCCACAGCTGGTCGACTGGCACTTAGCTCACTCCACCGTAGTGCTGTTCACATCTCTGTCGCTCCCATGTGGTGGAATGACCCTCTAGAAGTCAGAACAGCACAGACCCTTACCCGCAAAAACTTGTGCACCCAAGTCTGTTCGCTAATCCAACTTTTGGCTTCACTTATGCTCATAATGAACCCTGGTAAAAGAGTTGACTTTGAATCTCTCCCATAGCTTTATTACTTTAAGTTTTCAAAGAAATGTGAATTAAAAATGAATTGTGGGGAACAGGGGTCCAAATTAACAAGCTGAGAGCCAAAAGCCATAGTAGCAAAACAACAGGGACATACTGGTAGCAGTGAAACAACCAGTTAACGTTTAGTCTTTGAATGCTGTTTGGTCTAATAAATTTTCTTTTTAATCAATCACTTTTTCCCTCCACAGGTTTTTCACTGACCAAAGTTCTTTCTACGTCTCGTCACCGCTGCTATTTGAAATTTGACTTCCTGCTCGGGTTCTCTGCTCTCCTCGCCCATTTCAATGCACGTTTTGTCTGGACACGTTACTCCGGATAAGAACATCTGCTAAATGACAAGAAAGTGATGTAGATTCTCTGATCAGCTGACCCTAGTTTGTGCTGATACACTGGTAAACTGCGTTACTTCATGCCAATACTATTGCACCTCATTGTAACTTTTTTTTTTAGCACTGAATTCTCCCCAATAGCTTACATATACCTGGGTTTCTCATCTTATTAGCAAAACTGTCTGCAACCACATGTAAAAAGCAAATTTGGCACCAATACTTCCTGGTCTTCTCTGATCCATGATCCATAACAAGCATCAACGGCAAATGATCCTTAACAATCCTCTTTTCATCAAAATCCCAGCTATTCTTAGTCACACACATTTTCCCACTTCAAATAAAACCAACTTGTATACTTTTTGATTCCTTGCAATAACGCTACATCATCAGTTAATAGAGGTAACGTGCAAACTTGACAGTTCATGGCATTGTTTTCACATGAGGGTTTTGCAATTTGGTGAAAAAACAAACACAAACACACACACACACACACACACACACACACACACACACACACACACACACACACACACACACAAACTGCCCAAATGTTGATCCAACTCTTTTATTCAGAAAAGGTAAAGAAAGACAAAACATGACATCACACCTATCGGGATACATTTTCTCTCGCAGTATTTAAATCACACCCGGTGATGTAACTTACCATTCCGTTAAAATGGCTTAGGCATCACATTCGAATCATCTGTTTAATTGCCTTTATTGAAACACAAAAATGACAATTTCTGCATGTAAGGGCCTGTTTCACTGAAAAGAGCACAAATTAAGCACTGTATTCAGTTTCTCACTCATTAATGTGTGTGTGTGTGTGTGTGTGTGTGTGTGTGTGTGTGTGTGTGTGTGTGTGTGTGTTTACTTGATATACTTCCTCTCTCTGCCACTAAGCCATAGATGGACGTACAGTATAGAATTATGCTCTCAAAGCTGAAAATAAACGAGCACATTCACAGGTATCACGTATCGACGTGTTGCGTCAGCTGTTCCGTTAACCCGTTGCTGTGACAGCATAACCGTCTTTCTGTCATTTTTAAATACGTGACCTTTCGGTGACGTATAAATCACTGATTCAGAAGGAAGCGGAGAACGTAAAAGGCGCGCAGGTGGCCGATGTAACACGCCGCTGACATTTCTCCGTGCCGCCTTATGCCTACCGTGCTTTTTCTTTCTGAGACAGACAATTTTATCACTTCTACATTACCTTCCTCTCATTTTTAGAAATGATGCACTTTTGAGAAAACTTAAAACTGCACACTCTCTTACGTGTCTCTTTTCTGCACTTAATCACTGAGCCCAGGGCTTGCGTTTAATGGAAAAAGCTAGTAAGTCACATTTTTGAGGAAAATTAGTTTTGTTACTTTGGAGTTGCTGGCTTCTTTAACATCATTTCACACTGGAACTATATAGAAACATTGCACAGGTTTCCAAAAAACACCAAACAAAGGAATGGAAAAAGGAACAGCCTTATTGACAGGGTCAGATATGTTTTCTCCATTTTTCCTCAAAATGTCTGAAATGTGACTTCAAGCTTTTTCCATTTAACGCCATAGAGGTCAATAATGCTACAACAGCCCCCCCTAATACAGAAAAAAAAAAAAAAAACATATTGGGCAGACTTTTTGGATACTCGGCCTACAAATAGTTCACAGAGCATGTGTAACATTCCAACAGCTTCATAGATGTAAAAAATCTGCAGATTTGCATTTAGATCATACAAGTATATTGAACTAGTTGGGAGTCCACAAATTCAGCTACACAAATACATATGTAATACTCTGTAAACTCTGCGGAGGTGGGCTATTCTAATAAAGTGTTACCCTTGGAGGTCATTATGGATTTTATGTAATTCCTGGCCTCAACCTAAAAACGTAAGAATGAAGTTACATTTTTGCCATTATTGACTGTGGAATTTAGCCAGTTTAATTAGAAGTTGATGGGACAATACTAATTTTCTTTTCTCATATAACTGCGGAACAAGCCAATCAATACATTTTTTTTTTTTTTTTTCGATTCAAGATCAGTTGCTCCATATATGGTTTGACACAAAAGTTTTTCCAAAATAACTGGGTGTGAGAACAAGCCTAAAAGATGTGTAAAGCAGTCTTAGTGTCCTTATTACAAGAGGCACGACTTGCAATGTCCTAACAAAACCACCTCAGAAAGTCTTTTACTGAGTAAAATCGGTGTAAAAGTCTGTGGCAAACTTCCCTTACTTTGATGAGATACTTAAGGGGTTTTTCTTAAGTGTCCCTGGCATGCAATTTACTTCACTCAACACACCCCTTCAGTTAACAACTGCCACTGGCTGCATCCGGCTTCTCACTACCCTCCCCAGCTGTGTGTCGTTCGCTACTTTAGTTAGTAACTGTTATTGTAGCCTTTCATGCCCCTTTGCGACGTCCTACACAGCCATTTTGTGGATTTAACCGACTGCTGACGCCAGGGAAAATATAACAGCTAAGAGTGTAAATACCCTCAGCTGTAGAAGGCCTTATTAGCCGATGCAGAGCCAAAGCACTGTGTGCGGCCCTTCAATCTGGCCCCGCCAATTCAGCTATACTCGGTTCCACCCTCAAAAAGTGAACCTCTCTTATTGTTAGAAGTCACCTATTCCTCATGATGCACGCTGGACAATGATTCTCAATTCCATTTTTAAAGTGACTGAGCTTTTGGTTCAAGCAGCCAATTTAAATGTCACAGAAATAACCAACGATTTGATCGCATGACACCGTCTTCTGTCCGTTAGTTTTTGCAGTTCTTGTTTATAACATTACAGGGCTGTGATTAAAAACATTTGCCCTCTTCCCCATTTCCCCCATTTTTGCTTATTAATCATGTTCATGTTTCAGATGCTCCAACTACAATGAATATAAGATGAAGACAACATGAGACAAAATGCAGGTTTTTGATCATTTAATTTATTGAAGGTAAAGAGTTATTCAAGTCCAACATCACCCAAGTGAACTATGGCTATTGGGCTTAAGTGTGTTGCACATTCTGGTGATTTTAAAATGCTCTCCAGCAGGACATATAGAGGATCTTACCCAAGAGGGTGTGTCATATGAAAGTGATACGAGTAAATTTTGCATTTGTTGCGAGCTGAAATATTGAATAAATAAATAAATAGAAGACAGAAGGGGGCAAATACTTTTTGTCTCACCTGCAGCTGTGGAAACTTTATTAATCCCTGACAAAATACAACTCATTCTACTATTTAAAGAAAGAAAAAAAAAGAATAAAGTTGTCATTTATCATTGCAAGATATTTCAAGTTGTGAAATAAAATCCTCAATTTTTCCAACAGTACAAGCTATTAAAATCTATATCTACTCAAAGTAGAAAATACAGATTACAAGTGATTGAAATTATCTACAGCACCACAGAGCTTTTTACTCTCAAACTGCAGAAAATACTTATAGCGGTAACTCTGAAAGAACACTTATTTCAAAAAGCACCACATTGATTCTTGCCAGGACTAATTATCCTTCACCGACAGTGCAAACTCCACTGCAGTTTTTGTGTGTGCTTTAATTCGCAGGAGTGCAGCACATCGCTTGGGTTTTCAGCTGAATTTCAGAACCACCTTTGACTGAAACAGGTGCGAATTGGAGGGAAATGAAAAAATTATCCACTCAAGTCCCTTCAGCTGAACGCTAACAATTTGGTGGGGTGCCAAGCACTTTTAGAGTCGGGACAAAATGTAATGTTTCAATTCTGTTTCCACCCAGACCTGTAGCTGCTGGGAAACTGGATGGAGCACTAAAGGGGTTTTAAAAAGCCTGTTTCCCCACCTGTGACCCAGGACACCTTCCCCACACAAAGCAGAAAAGTGCTGCTTAATCTTCATCTACATGCTACAGGGGAAATTACACAACCATTTTAGCCACAGCAAATGATCAACCCTTTCAACCCTGAATACAGTAATACAAGTCAGTCACCTGTTGGATATTCATGTCATTTGTGACTTAAAATATCATTTTATCAGTATGCCTGTTAGGAATCAAAACAATACTGGGGGGGGACAAATATGTCCCACTGACAAATACTGGTAGGACATGTGTGTCCCGTTGGTACTGAAAGGGTTAAAAGGATATTTTACTTTGGTAAAACATGAATCATTTTGTGGAGCTTACTTTTTTCATTTGCATTAAATGAAAAAGCACCAGAAGAGCTGCAGTTTCAGCAGAATCACAGAGATGACGAGTGGTGAGTTGGGAGAGATGGGGAGAATGGTGACTGTGAATCATTGTGATTGACGGCTGGAGTCTACAGTAACCACGCAGGAAACAAAATGGCTTCCAGAAAGATAAGGTGTTTATTTAAAGTGAATTATTAATACATGTACATGCATTTAAGCATATATAACTTACTTTCTTGATTAAATTTTGACTAAATTTGACTAAATTTTGTCAATCTTCCCTCCAGATTCATGTTTGATACGGGCTAATGTTTTGTTATGTGGCATGATATCCACTCAGCAAAAACACACAGACAAGCATGTGGTCCAGAGTTGCTTTTTAATACAAAACAGGAAGTCACTCTTTTTACACCCTGACATTATTCACGGTGTCTTTTCACATTTGTGGAGTTTCTATATGATGATGCATCTGTAAAGCAGTTTGCACAGAAATCTCTTTCCAACTACAACAACAGGATAACATTACTAAAAATTTGAATCAAACACTCCTCTCTCTCTCTCTCAAATGAAAAACACCAAATATGTATTTTTCAGAGCATTGAAGAACAGCACATTCAGGAGACACAGTAAAACCATATTATAAAACCAATTGACAACACTCACAAGGTGTGATTCAATGACTGACACTAGAGACATGCACATGGGCCAACTCAAACACCATTTCTTAAAACTGGTCACCAAACTGCTCAAATACATTTCCTTGCACTAATTTCACAGTTCTACACAGAATATTACCAAGATCACTCAATATTTAGCGCATATTCTTGCTCTAATTTACACTGACTAACTGAAGTACTGTTGGTGCATTGTTGTCTTTGCTGAATGCACGGTTTCATCACTGCCTGCCTCTCTGCAGTTGGTCTGGGTCTCTGCCTGCTCTTCTACAGTATGAATCATGAACTGAGAGCTGTCATTTCAACCTTGTGACAAAGAACTAAAATCGTTCAGAAAAAAAATGAACTTGCAGTTCATTGCTTGTGTGTGCAACTAATTTTATACTGTGTCATTGATCATGGCTAGAATATGCTTATTGTCATCATATGTATGGGTTGTCCGCTGTGATTTTATTTCTGGAGTAAATGTTTGCACAAACACACAAATATTTGTACAGAAATGTATGAGGGAACGTGTCTTCCACTGAGAGGGCTAAACGCTGTCTTTGTAACGCCACATCCTGATGTGCACACTAGTGAATAAGAGGAGAAATTCTGAAGCCGTTTGTGATTAAGCTGCTTTCACTCCGGACGCGAAACGAATTTTTCCCACGACAGATTACATTCAAAGTCAATGCAAAGACGCGAATCTTTGCACTGACTTTGAATGTAATCTGTTGTGCGAAAAAATTCGTTTCGCGTCCAGTGTGAAAGCGGCTTTAAAATCACATTTTACATTTGGTATCTATCTGTCTGGGCATGTTCTGTAATTAAATATGTTAAAATGGTGTTCTTGAGGACGCTTATGATGATAAATGCTTTTTTTCAGAGAAAGGTTGAAAAATGCCCGAGTCCGCAATTCAAATGTGCCAATAAATAAAAATTGCAGTACCACTTTTATTGAAATTGGATGAGTGTGTCGTGTCAGGGTGTCATGAATCATGTAAGTAAGTGCTTTTTTAAATTAAAATGCTCTAAGGACTTTTCTGCAAAGTGTGTTTCACTAAAAATGGAAACAGAACACTAGTGTCATTGATCCATAAATGTTTTAAAAAGTAAAGATTCTGTTTTTCATCATAGTTACTTGGGAATCATGTATCAATAATCAATCAATCAATCACTTTGCAAAAAAATGACTTGTCATATTTATAAGGACATATTTCTTTGAGAAAATAAAGATCTAATGTGCACTTGGCTCCAGACTCGGTCTCTTCATTGATTTCGCGCCTCAGAGCCAACAGCATCAATGAGCTCCTGAAACAGGAGACAGAGACACACACCACCGAACCTACAGCCATGTTACTGCAGACCAATCACAGCCCTGCACTGAAACTGCTATACATCACTCTCTGGGCACACGCTGAATAATGGTCTCTGTGCTGATTTATTGCGCAGTATGAAACATGTACACATTCATTTAAAACTGCTCATCTTTCAAAGCTCAGGTCTTTGACTGTGTGTGGACACACTCACAAATGCCTGGTCTGCAATCTCACAGATTCTTAAATTGATTAAGTGTGTGTCTTAGAGAGACACCATGCATTTGCATTCATGCAGTCACCTGGAGGCCAGTGGACCCTAACTAACTAACTTTGCTGCAGAAATAAAAGAAAAGATCAAGGGCAGCACAATAATATGAAGACTGCTTTTTTTGATTGAATTTAAATCCTCTCTGGGAATTGACAGACTTGAGAAAAGCTACCACTTCGTTCCAGTTTGACTTTTTAAACATGCTCCCTCAAACACAACATATTCCACGCTCTCTCAATGGCCCAGGGAACCACACATTCTGGATGGCAGGTGGGCTACAAGTGTAAAAATGAAAGGGTCAAAAGTGCATTTCCTCAGCAAAGACGACACAAACTCCCAAAAACACAGTTGGAATAATTCACATAATTTGCAATTACGTCAATATTCACAATACTCATATTAACTACAGAACAACCCATGCTTTGTTGTGAAATGGTGGTCTGTTTGTCATACCAAATGCAGCATTTTAATTGGACGGTGCAAACTCTGCATGTGATTGGAAAACTGCAGCCCGGAATCCCAGCAATGGGATTGAACTGGAAAATGGAAGCCAGGAACAAAAATATTCATATTCACCTACACAACACTTATACACAAAACATCTCAGCTACACACCATATATATTTCTGTCCATATAACACCATGGCTAAACACTGAGATGACTTGATTTGAGAGTCAGAAACACCCTTTTCTTTATATGCAAAATGGGCTTCAGCATTTTACAAATGTTTCTCTCCAACACTACAGGGGGAACATCATCTCAGCGAACAGAAACATTAACACTGTGAATCAAACAGGCACCTGTGATTTGCCATTTGGATGTTGTGCAGTGAAGACAATATTAATGTACTCTTCATGTAATGGGCTTAATGTCTCATAGCCAATGATGTCTGTTTGTGTTTTCCACAGCTGAAAACTTATGAGCCGTGAGCGAGATTGCCAATTGCCTTCATAGCAGCAACTGTGCGCCAACTGTTGGGAGTCACCTGATGAGCGAAAACGCTACATAACTGTAGCGAGGTTAACCTAGGACACGACGTTACTCAACGATTGGCCTCTGAACGCCTTCATTGACACGCAATGCCGTTCTTTAACTGAAAGGTCTCTTTACACACCCAGAGCTTCTGAGAGTTTCGGTTAAACTTCACAGTTTTTACAAATTCCCGCTGCGTCAGCGGTGTGGCGGTAAATTTCCCAGGAGTATACTCTCCAGACTGATGGAGCAGTTTGGAACCGAGCCCGTTTCGCCCAACTTTCCGCCAGCTATGTGTACAGCCATTCATTTCCTGAACAGACACAATATGAGCGGTAGTGGGGGTTGGGGAATGGGGGTGGGGAGGGAGTGGGGTGCCTCAACATATAAGGCTTACAAAATGAATTCTAGCAACAGCAAATGGAGAACATCATATCAGCATTTACCTCATCACATTGTAATTCTGTGGCATCATTTTCACTCCGTAAATAAGGTGCTGTTGCACTATCCTTCCAGACAGAAAATACGTTTCTGGACAGATGAACTTGTGGAAAGAGCTACATAAGTGATAACAGATAAAAACAGATAGAGGAATCAGGAATCAGGTTGTATCTGTGTTCCCAACCCTCCTAACTTATCTAGCTCACAAGAATCCACATCATCTTGAACCTCACAGTCCTAACCTGGAGCGTAGCCAGTATTGGGCCAAAGCAGTTCTGGCCCACCCACATCGTGCACTGGCCCACCCACACATGAAAATTTATATTACTTAAAAATGATTGATTTCTGAATTCAGGAATACACAATGTAGTTTTGAGTGTGTGTTTCTCCTAATTTAGTTTGCATTTGGGATAAGGCGAATGTTCCAAACAAGTCAGGGGAAATATGTGGAATAAAACTGGTTCCATCTCCCGTGGCAGGACACAAAGCATCCTTATAAAGTAAAAAATGTGTCTTGACCAGCTCTGTCTTTTTGTTCTTGATTAATATGAATGCATTGCATTAAAGACAGAAGTTGTGTGTTTAACTGCTGATGGACTATTGTAATAATTGGATAACTTAAGATTCAAGGAAAATGATTGAAAACAGTGCAGTTTTCATCCTACACCTAATGAAAGCACTGTATAGTTTACATTCAGATGTGTACCCTAAGCTAATATTTGCACGGCAAAATCAACCCACCCACTTCTATTTAGGCCCACTAAAAACACAATTTCTGCCTACGCCACTGGTCCCAACATCTGTGAATACCTCTACTTCTGACGGCAAGACCATGCATCTCTGTGCAGGCCCTGTCAGTCATGAGCTCATGCTGCTTGTCTGCAGAAATGGAAGTAGAAAAATATCTAATTAAAGTAACAGCACAAAGTCCTCAGCATCTTGCCATCTGCCAGAGGTCTACAACAGCTACAGCATCCATGGCAACACAGGCGCGTACCTGTATGCTACATATATCGCTTCTTTTTGCTCCAATCAGTGGGAACTTCGCTTGTCAGAGTAGACTGCAGTATTAAAGCAGCACGAGCATCATAATTCCCTTCAGAACAAAGTGCTCATTACGACACTTCATTAACCTCACAACACCCCGGGTCCCCTGAAAAGGGACGAGTCTCTGCTTTCATGTTTTTCCCACAAAACATAGTTTCCTCCTCAACGTACCATCATTCAAGAATTTCAATCTGAGATCGTTAATGAAATCTTTGGTGTTTTCATATTAGATTCACTTAAAAGTGGACTCAGATCTGTTGAATCCCCACTTACAGGTCCATTTTATACTGCTTTTCGTCAAGTTATTATATTATATTTTATATTATATTCTTGGATGTTCAAAAGGCTGGTTTACTGACATTTTAGCAAAGAAACAAACACATTTGCTGCCTGTTATTCTCACCCCTCTGAAAAATAGGCTGTTTCAAGTGATCATCCATTCTATGGTAATTACCTCTGCTTTGATTGGGTAGCTAACAGAGCTTAATCCAGAAAAAATTAAATAAAATACTATTGTTAATGTTAACTATCGTATCAGAGGTAGGAAGAAAGGGCACCAAGACAGAGTGGGTAGGAATGAACTATGCACAGTGGGCCAGTTTGTGACATGAGGGATTTTAAAACACTTGTTTTCAAACACTGAAGTGGAGGTGGGGGTTCAAACTCAACCTTCTCCAAGCTGTTAGAAATAGTGGAGATCGCCACACAGGTGAACTAAACTGAGAAAATGAAGCCTTGTTTTTAATGAAATATGGGTTCTTTAAGCACTGCAGAGATACCAGGCCACTCATGGTTCAAAAAAACAGCTGCTTCAGAATTTACACCTTTCTGTAACACTGGATTATGGGCTGGGATTCAGACAGTGGTCAACATGTACAGAGTAACAAAGATAATATGATGTGCGACAAACTGAAGCCGTACCCAAAAGCAAGAAAAAAAATTATAATTTGTGCCTCATTTTTAAAAACAGTTTTTTGGGCCACATGGAGAGCCAACACGAGTATTAGTAAACTGCAATGTCACAGCTGCATCAGTAAACACTGCAATGTGACAACATGAGCCAGCCAACTATAACATCTGGAACTCAAACGTCACGACGCCTGTGCCAAGTCTTACAACCTGCAAACCTGACATGGTAAAACGCAGCCAGGTGTGTGAGGCTCTCTTTTAATGACTTCCCTGCTGGGGAAAAAAAAAAAAAAAAAAAAACAGATCCGATTCCGGCGCTGGTCAAAGCCATTCCCTGGCTGGCCAATTTTTTGCTTGTTTTAGCTGGTCTGCTGCTGGTCATAGTCCACTTATGACCAATCAAAGCTAGGGAAAGTTGATAGACAATCAAAGCAGTATCTGAACATCAGCTGCTCGTCCGGCTCACTGCTGGTCAACCAAGTAAAACCAATCAGAAATGCCAAATATACAGTCTATAGATTTTTATGGGATCACCGCTTCCTGAACCGCAAACCAAGGACATCTAAAGTCGATTCTCAGACGGGACGTTGAACGTCCAATGTTTACAAACAAATCACTTGCTTTTGCTGATATCTTGCATTGTCACATGACCAATTTCATTCATATAAACCAATGTTTTGTGTACATACGAGGATAATCCTTTAGATGCCCTTTAAGATTTTTTCCCCTTGTACTCATTGATTACACGTTTTGATTTTTTTAAATTGCTTTTGTCAATAATTCTCTCTTAACGAGTGAAGCATGAATTTTTTTACAAATAACGACTCATTTACGACTTGCATCAAACATGGAATAAAAGAAAAAACTGTTTTCCATCCAACACAAAAGCAGTAATACAAAACATTTGCTGGACAGAAGCTCATCCTTTTGGAGAGCGGAGCAACGTGCTGCGAGTCAACATTTGCTGTTTTCGACTTAAGTTTCCAAAAGGCCTCCGGTGAGCTTGGCACGTCGAGAGCTGATGAAACCCACATTTTACGGGGCGGAAGATACCTGCTGATGAACTCGCAAAACAGCAAATCACGTTTTTTGCTACAGCTGGAATAATTTTTAAAAGGCTGGCGAAGGCACAGGACCCGCGTTGGGAAGAATGTCTCCCGCGTGAAGCCGCAACGACTCCATCTGGAGCAGCGCTGGTTCATTACCCCGCTTTCCCTCAAGCCAAAGTAAATACCAGTTTCATCAAGATTACATCTTCTTCAAATCCATAAATTACAGAGCGCGGATCAATACGCTTGGAAAAAAAAAAAAAAAAAAAAAACGAAAGCAGAAGTCTTCACTTCGATGGGGATGTTTTTGCCGCCGTGCCGGGCGAGGCCACGCCAAGCAGCTAAATTACCAGCCGCAAAAATATCTGGTTTTATTTCGGAATGGATGAGCCAACCTCAGCTCTGACTGAAAAAGCGCACCGAGCGAATTTATCTTCTTTCGGGGGGAGTGCTCGGCAATAAATCTAAAGTGGAGAGAAGCTGCCTGGTTTTTTAACTATTTTTACTCAAAAACTTTCTCCACCCCCAGATGTTTTCAATCACTTACAGGACATGTAGTGGAACTGCGCATTTATGGTAGCGGCTTATCGGAAAGACTGAAGTAAATTACGGACAGATTTGACTTACTGAATACCTTCTTTACCTTCCTGAGGAGCCCGAGTTCGACGGAGGGAACAAAGGAGAAAGACAAAGGTATCTGGGCCGCTCCATTTTTTTGCAATGCAACCTCAAATTACACCAACATAAAATCAAGAGTAGAAGAGAAGTTCCTTCACTAGTCTCTTACCAAAGCACACGAACACCAAAATAACCGCACAAGCGCATGCAAAAACACTCCCAGCCACACACACACACACACACACACACACTCCTGAGGACCAATCTTAAGCGAAGATTTAAGAAATAAAAACCCACGGTAATAGAAAGACTTAAATAAAAGGAGGATTTTGTATAAAGCCTGAAATAAACAAATTCAAAATCAGCTTCTTATACCAGAGACCTCAAGGAGCAGCACCATTCCAGAGAGAGAGAGAGAGAGAGAGAGAGAGAGAGAGAGAGAGAGAGAGATTTGAGGAAAAATAGATGGGAGTCATACTTCATAAAGGCTTCCTATTCAACATAAAGAACAAAGTAAATTGGCTTCGTGGCCACAGCTTAGTCCTTTGGGGCATAACGTGTTGCCAAGGACTAATTATCACCTGGAAAGTTCCTCTGTTGGTTTGAAACCTTGAAGAATCCTAAAGGAAACAGAAGCCATGAAGTCCTTGCCAGAAAAAGTTGAGGTTGCTCGGCAGGGGTGCACTGCGAGGATGGAACTATCCGCAGAGCGAAAATTAAAAAAAATTTGTTCCACCACTGAGAAAAGCAGCGAGACAATGAAACTTAAAATTATTTCAGACCACAGTTGCTTTTGTTGTGTAATTTCAGATAATATTATTTTATCATTTTTTAATAAAGAACAGGTAATTTTTCATGGGCTACTTTTTGTGTGTGAGTGTGTATGTGCGTGACTAGAAAATCTCCAGTGTTGAATTACAGTGTGTTTGCTGAGCAAGAGACAGCAGTCGCATTCAGGCAGGTGCAGAAATATTTGGACAGCGATACAGTTATTGTTTTAGGTGTTGCCCACGACGTACTGGAGGATAAATTAAATCATGAATGTGCGCAAGATGCAGACTTTTAGCTTTAATGCCACAGTATCTACATCCAAATCAGGAGCATGGAGCCAGAATTATAGTATATTTCAGATGTGCTTCCCCTCCTTTTTAAGGGACCGAAATCAATGGGACAGTTGGCTGTACTGCTATTCCATAGCCAGGTCAGCTTCCTTCCCTCATTTCATTCACAAATAAGTACATCACAGGACTGAAGCTCATTTTAAATGCATTCAGTAACAGTGGTGTTTTACTCTGCAGTATGTCTCCACAGATCTCCCACTGTCAGAGACGCAAGCTGCTGTTAGGCTTAAATATCAGAAGAAAACCAGAGAAATGCCAAAATATTTGGTGTGGCTAAATCAACTATTTGGTACAAACTCAAAAAGAAAGAATTCATTTTATACGAGAAACTTCACATAAAACAGGAATCTTGAAAACGTTTAGAACATCAGCCATCGCTGAGCTTAGAGTCGATTCTGTGTGGATTCTCAAAGCGAAACACTTCCCAAGGCTACAGCTCTGTGAGAATAGATTTAAGGACGATGTGCTTAATTAAGCTCCTTTTATACTGGACTTCACAGTCTGACGGTACAGTCCCATCACATTCCGAGTAACAGGGCACCTCTCTGGGCTACTGGAACAAATGGCACCAGCACAAAGCAAACTGCCCAGAGCTGCTCTAATTAAAAGTGCCAACCGTGGCCCCAGGACCCGCTGCAGAACTGCCAGGAGTTGGATCAGCCTAGTAAACAGCGTCACTGTGGCCCCATCTAACACAATCTGCACAATTCAGCAGCATCAACGCCTTTCATCCTCTCTGCCTGGGTACTGCTGCGGAGCGGGAACCAGAACACTGAGTTTGTAGGTGGGTGATGCCTTCCTGGTTTGCAAAGGCTAAACCCCGCAAACTAACTTTACACTTAAGTTTTTCCCTTAAGTGGGTTCAAAGTCAGACCGAGCATTTTTTTCATGTTGCGGGAAAATGTCACATGCGTATTCTGTAACTGCTGGCTGCAGTGAAGCTACATTTTGGCCACAGCATTACATCAGAAGGAAAATGTCTCAATCTCGTACACCATTTTATAGTCGTCCTCCACCAACAATTTTGACACATTTTGCTCTCTAAGAGTCTGAATTGGAAATTATTCAAATTAGTTTTCCCTTACTGATCAAAAAAAAGCTAAAGCTTGATATTTAATCAAATGACAATTCCAAAAACCTTCAATAGTTCATTAAAATGAAAAATGGAAATAAAACAGTATTCATGCCCTCTGCAACTGCAAGCATGAATTTTATCACATGAAATTATTTCCTCAACAAGTCACACTTTTAAACTGATTCCACTCACGTTCAGGATTAGCCTAACTGCCTCTCTCATCTTTAAAGGTTTTTTTTATTTTGATATTTTCTTTTCTTTACGATTATTTAAAAGAATGTTTTAAGGTTTTGAGAAAAAAGAAAAAAAGCATTTTTTTCCCCAACATGAAAGAACAGGCAGCCGATATCTCAATTTGGCAAAAATATGACTTGGGCAATTATGCTATGAGGGTAACGACATGTTTTAAATTCAACTATGAGGATTAACTACCATCACTGGAAAGTCCATTTGTATGATACAGACTTAAAACAAGAGTTAATGGCACAAACAGAGGCCAAACCTCACTGCTGTCCATCATTGAAATGAATAAAAATGACAATATTTGCAGACCAACAGTCTCTCAGGCATTCCACAAAGGGCCTTTTTGGGAAAAACACAAGTCGTCTTGACTGATACAAACATATCCTTTGCTGCTAAGAGTTTGCCAAATGTCACCTTGAAAGCACTACAGAGATGTAGCAGAAAATTTTGCAGTCCTATGAGACAAAAAAAATTTGCTTTTTGGCCAGAATACAAAGCGGCCTGACAAATCACACTCTGAATACAGGTCAGGTGACCTCATCCCTCCTGTGAGGTGGGACAGAGGGAGGCTCATGTTACAGGACGTATCTCAGCAGCCGGGACTGTCAGTCCTGTCAGGATTTATGGGACGGTGCCAAATGCAGGATACAGAGAAACTGTGACTCTGTATTCATATGCTTTTCAAAGCATTTCTTGTGTTTATTTTTGCAACTGCGATTTGCTGTTATGGTCCTGTCGTGTGTATAATGTTGTTATTTGTCCTGCTTGGTCTCACTTGTTACCTCCGCCAAGGAGGTTCAGTTTTCACGACTACTTGTTTGTTTGTCCGTCCGTCCATCCATCTGTCTGCCTGTCTGTTAACAGGATAACTCAAAAAGTTATGAACGGTTTGGCACAAAATTTGACAAGATGACAAGTGGCGGTCCAAGAAAGTGTTTATTTAATCACAGAAGCGATCTGGAACATATTCTGTTACCAGAAGAACAGATAAATGGCGTGGCGGAGGCATGCGCTCTGCCGAGTACCGTCTAGTTAATGAGTTTGTAATCTTAACGTGCCTACCTGTTTAACTAAACGTTATGATGATGAAATCGTAATTGAATATCTGCATCAAAAATTTGAAATGGGGGGGAAGAGATTTGTTTTCCGAGAGGATAAAGACCCAAAGCTCACTGCAAAAGCAACACTCTGGCGGCTTAAAATAAGGAGAACAAACATCTTTGGCCCAGAGTCCAGACCTCATCTGCAATGAAAACTGTTCCCCAAATAACTTGCCTCAGTTCAGCAATTTTCTAAGGGAGACTGGGCCAGAAATGCATCATCAGTGTGCGCCAAGTTAATTGAGACGTATTCAAAAAAAATTATTGGCTGTACCAGCTGCCAGAGATGCTACAACACAGTACTGCATCCTCTGACGATTCCCTTCTTAAAGTTATACCTCTCTTCCCATTACTAATTTTGCAACTTATTAAAATTGATTGCTGCTGTACTTGTTCTGCTTGGAGCGCTTTGTTAATTCAATTTGTTGAACAGGTTTACTACAGAGTCCAAGTTCTGCAGCAACCTCTGGCATGAGGACTGTTACAGGACTGTACAGTTTTCAGCACTGTTGGTCCTGATAAATGCACTTTGTGCTGTAAAACTCCGGATACCAGCATCTGTTAAACACCTGTAAGGTAATATATTGACTCAAGGGGAATGAAGACTTCAAAATTTACATTTAAGTTTAAATTTTTATGCTTTTGTGGTATATTATTCTCTTATTTTGGGGGCTGGATCCATGAGGAAGACTCAGCGACTCAAAAATGATTAGTTTATCGGATCACAATCTCTGGTTGCGAGACTCTTAAACAAGGAAATTAAGTGGACAGGGCTGGATAAGTTAACAGCGTACTAACTCCTAAAATGCATAAACTCCAAAGTAAATGTTGTCAGCAATGGAAAAATGGCAACAAGTCAAAACAGCCCCGTGAGGAGTTGTAGTTCCCTGTTGCATGTAATCGCACTGCAGATTCACTGGCCGTCACTTACTTCCCTCGAAGCCTTTTAAATTAATTCTATAGCTCTTTATAAAGCAAAAGACAGAGCGAAAAATTACCAGAAAAAACATTTCAGCATAAACTTAATGGAAATGCAGTCATGTAAAGACAAAATACAGCAATTAATGTAAATCAGCGGTTTCCTCGTGCCCTCCAATCTTACAATATGTTCTTATTAAATCTGAACAAATAAAACATACAGTAGCATTCATCCCAAAGGAGCGCTTACTCTGTTTAATTAAAATACGCTTGCGTGTGCTACCTTATCTCCATTCACGGCCGTCTCTCTCCGCGCTTAAATAAATGTTAACAAAGAAAACTTCGAATCAGCAGGAAGTGAAAAAGCTGAAATGGGGGAACGAAGAAATGGATTTTAAATATAGGTAAAATTGGGGAGAACCATAAGTGGGCCTCTTATATTGTAACACTACCAGCGTTAGTTCAAGGAGTTTTGAGCGGGATGGAAAATTATGTGGGTGGGGGATATTATCCTTTTATCCATCATTGCAGTAAAGAATTTTAAATAAATCTTGTTATTGAAGGGCAGACTGGTCTAACTCCAAAAAATGAAAATTAGACTTTGGATCATATTGTGACAGATTGAAGCAAAGTGGGACGCACACTTGGGTGGTTTATCTTGTATAAAATTGACCTTATAGGATCATATACTACCCTGATGTGCATCTGCAAAATTACCAGTGGACTTTTGAATACAGTAGATGCTGCTTTTGTTCTGAAAGACTCAACTGCTTTCCAAAGGGAACCCGTATCTTTGGTCCACCATTATCGACAGCTCATGGGTTAGAATATGAATAAACTGCTATCAATTCAGACTAAAACACAGCGTGGCTTCACCAGCCTGGCTCGACATTAACCCTTAGAGCGCTAAACGCAGCAGTTGTTGCTAAATGATGTAAGAAATCAAATTCAAAGCTGTTGAAAACCTATCATGTTTCGACTTGTTTAAAAGAGCTCCCCTCTCGCAGGGGAGCTCTTTTAAACAAGTTGCCACATGATAGGTTTCCAACTGCATGAGATAATATGAATTTCATTTTCTTAAAATTTATTTAAGCTCTCCAAGGGTTAAGCCCCACATGCACATGCAATTAAGTTGTCTCATGAACATAAAAGCTAATGAGTGACTCACGATTGTGCTAAAATAGACCTAAATTGTTCACTGGACTACAGATTAACCTGTTTTGTGTCAGGACAGTCACTACATCAGTAATGTAAGCTGACCCAATTTTCCCTCCCTCTATTAAAAACACTCAGTACTCAGGCAAAGCCCTCCGCTGGAACCTCACACATTTTAGCATATGTGTGAAAATACTGAGATAATTATGAAGCTAATAATTTGCCCCAGGGCCTGGTTTTCTGAGATGAGCATATACGTGTGTTATTCCCAGTGTTTCATGAGATGTGTGTTGGTCTGTAGCCATCAACTTGTTGCTAAGATACACGCTAATGCTAAATGGCAAGTTGAAATTAAATTTCACTTTTTCCACTAAATGTAGATAATTCTGAATATATTTATTAAACACTTCCAGTACAAATTTCATGAAAATCTCTTTTCAAATATTAAACACTTTCATGCTTTTGATTGTTTCCTCACACATCCAGGAAAATCAATAATAAATGATAAATATTGACTCAATAATAAATTGTAAATATTAAATCACATTTTTCTTTGTGACTGTTTGTCAGAATTAATGCCAGTTTATGATAAATATGTTGACTCCAGATTTGATATATCAATAGAGGAATATGTAGTTGAGTATTTGCACTCACTGAGCATATTATTAAAAACATATACTGATGCTCGTTTGAGCCTCTAGCTGTTCGCACAACAAACTCGATTTTTTGAGACATGGATTTCACAAAATTAACAACATTCCTGTGTGATTCTGGGACTTGTAGGCACGACTGGATCGCATAATTTCTGCAGGTGTGTCAGCTGCCCATTTAACCCTTTAACACTCTGGTAAAATTTGCCTAAAATGCCTATCCAAGGCGCACCCAAAGTAAATTGAAAGCTGTTCTTGAACCGTTTGGAGAATATGGATGGTTTTGGTCTCTTTTGAAAGTAAACACTTTGAAGTTTTTCCCCCAAACTGAAAGAATCACTGTAAGTGCTGCTGTCATTGAGTAATCTAAGTTGGAACACACTGAAGTAGAAGGTTTTTATTCTTGCCTGAATTTTTTTTTTTTTTTTTGCAAACAGATGCCTGCAGATGAGTGTAGCTGGGACTTATTAGCTGAAAAAACACAATGGGACCATAGCATGAAGCTGCGACATAGGCGTTGATTAAAGCTGCTGTGATGATTATATTTTGAAATGGTTGAGATCAATTGATTTACAAGAATCTTAGCTTTCCGAAGATATGTGGTGTGAGTATCTCACGTTACATACAAGCTGTGTAAATGACGTGGTTTGTTTTTAACTTCTTGTCGGAGTGACAAGGGGTTAAACAGCAAAAACAACATCCCAAAGGTGTTCTGTTGGATTAAAATCTGATGATTGATGATAGTAGTACACTGAACTCATCATAATGTTCTCTAAACCAGTTTGAGATCGCTTTAGCTGTGTGAAATTACCATACTGGAAATAGCTATCAGAACACAGGCAAGTTCTGTCCAGAAAAGAATGCACTTGGTCGGCAAAAAATACTCAGACAGGCTGTTGCATTCAAACAATGAGCGACTGAGTGCACATCAGCCTTTATAAAGCATCCAAGAGGAATGCTCTCTCTCTCTCTGAAATGATCTGTGATTGGCTGAAGTCTCCTGTGACAAGCTAGATTTTCTCAAGCCTGAAAACAGAGCTAAGAGAAGGTGCAGCAGTCTCTTAGCCTCAGACCACTGGAATTAAACTATGCTGAAAGGTAATTACGGAATTTTGGCCCAGTGACGCCAAAGAAAAACTGCGTAGCTCAGCTTTAGGTGCCGCTAAATGCAACTGATCCATAATCACCTTTCATTTTTCACCGCTGAGCATACTCGCATGTTATCTTGCATTGCACGAGTAGAACACATCTTTTGTATCCAGAACAACAGCATCAATTACACTGAGCGTTTAATTATCCCGAGAGTTAACGAGTTGATCGTCTCAGCAACCGCAATATTAATCCTTGAAGGTCAAAGAGTGCAGCTATGAAAAAGCGGAGGCGTTCTTGGCACCGAATGTCCTCCAAAGTTACTGGATGAAAAGAAACAAAAATGTGTTTCAGCGTATCGCTATTATCTCTCGGTTTAATACATGGAAAACATTATGTGTTTACATTCAATTTAAGTTTGCACAGCATGACAATATAATGATTTGCCAAACTGATGTCTTACAAGCCTATAGCGACTGCTAACATACTATTCAAAAAAAGTAGGGGATATTGGATTTACAAGTACCATGAAATGCAGATCATGAGGTCAGGAAGGAAACAAATGACATAAAAACATTAAGGAAACATTTGTCAATTTATTCGAAACCCTGTGTACAGTCAGTAAAGGACAGATTCTCCAGAATAAGGGTCGACACAAATACAGGGTCACACAGCAAATTTACCACCATTGTGAAACAGAGTCAGTAGCGGGTAAAACCCCCTCGGTTGGCTAGACAAGCTCGAATTCGGCGTGGCATACTCCTAACGCGACGTCCCAGGTCATTTTGGGGAACGTTATTCCATTCCTGTTGCAATGCTGCAGCAAGTTCTTGGACATTGGCAGGAGGTTGTTGACGTTGGTGTAGCCGCTGTCCAAGCATGTCCCAGACATGCTCGATGGGGGAAAGGTCCGGACTGAGCGCTGGCCATGGTAATGTGGTGATATTCTGCTGCTGGAGGTAATCTGTAACGATCCTGGCCCTATGACAGCTGGCATTGTCATCTTGGAAAATGAAACGGCGGCCATAACGACGTGCAAACGGCACAACATGGGGTGCCAAGATGTTGTCCCGGTAGTACTGCCCTGTGACACGTCCAGCAACAACATGCAAGTCTGTTCTGCCGGCAGCAGTGATGCCTCCCCACACCATTACAGATCCACCCCCTTACGGATCATGTCTAATGACGTTAACGTCATGGAAACGTTCGTTACGTCGGCGCTAAACCCTCCTGCGTCTGTCAAGGAAGTCCACAGTGAACCTCGACTCATCTGAGAACATTACGTTGTTCCATCGGCGATTATCCCAGCGTTGATGATGACGACACCATTGGAGTCTGGCCCTAATGTGACGATCCCTCAAACAGGGAATGACACGAGGACGTCGGGCGTGTAAGTGAAATCTGTGCAGACGATTCCTGATGGTCTGGCCACTCACTACCAAGCCAGTATCCCTTCGAAGTTGAGACCTTATCTGATTTGCTGTTACCATACGATTTCTCAAGACAATAGTGCAGATGAATCTGTCCTGAGCCTGAGTTGTTGCCCTTGGTCGACCGGATCGTGGTCTATCCTGAACAGACCCTGTAGCATGATGTCTGGACCATAATCTGCTGATGACAGACTGGGAAACATTCATTGCCCTTGCCACAACGACCTGTCTTGTGCCAACCTGTAGCATGCCAAGGGCACGTAACCTCTCCTCCTGTGTTAGACGGCGCATGGTCTCTGTTTAATTAACGACTTCAACCACTGATAATCTGATGCTTTCTCTTCAAAATCTTCCTTTACAGTGGCTCTAACCTTCCAATTCAGAGTCAAGCAAATTTGTGGCACAACCCCCTTGATCATCAATAGCATCCCGTGCAGATCGTGAGAGTGTCATTGATGTGTTTGGGTGATGAATTTCTTTGGAAATGCTTCCTCAGTAAGGAACTATACAACATGGTTTCGTATCCCTTTGTATATGTGAAAATTTTGATCTCAAAATAAAATATCCCCTACTTTTTTTGAATAGTATATTTTCAAGCTCAACCAGCCCTTTGATAGTATAAGGAGTCATTAAAACAAAAAACTGAGCACTCTCTCGCCCCTCTGACACTCAAATTATTCCAGCTTTGTACAGCATGAGAAATGATGTTGACAATGTTGTGCAATTCAATCAGCTAATTAAATCATGTGATCCATTAGGCGCTTTGATTGGTTAATTGTTCAAATCGAATTCATCATTTGAGTTCAGTGTGAGTCAGCTGAAGTCGACCAGCGTCCGATGCACCGGACGTTTTGACTGGACTTCAAAGGCAACCAAAAGACATTTTATTTAACGTTTCCTCCCCAACACCAATAAGTCACACCCTTTCCCTGCCATCCATTGGCCTCTCCTAATTTTATCAGGAGCAAATGCTGTATATCTGCTCTGGAATAGTAAAACTGAACATAAATTCACAGGCCCCCTGTCAGCGGGGAGCCAGCTGAGCTAAATTTTACAGGGTAATTCAGTGCTCGTTTAAAGTAGGTCGCAATGCTAGTGCAAAATGTTGCTGCAAGGCATAGTATCTTTCCAAAGGTGGCAATACGATGAAGCTATTTAGCCAAGTGTTTATGAGGACTAACCCTTAATGGCAAACAGAATAAAATATGGTGAACAAAAGTTTTATTTTTATTGATAGCGCGGCCATGAACTAAATGATGAACCTACCCAATGTTCTTGCACCCACAGAATGCACTTCCCACAAATAAGCACCAACTTATTCAGTAATTTGAATGTAAAGTTCAGTTAATGTGTTAAATTACACCTCCACCTGACCCCCAAAGCAAACAGGAGAAACTATGTAGACCTATTTATAGGATGTGTAATGATTACATAATGAAAATAAACATGGCATTTTGCAACAAAGCTTCAACATGAATGAGTATTTATTTTGTGAATTCTTATTTTTCAGTGAACAACACAGAAGAATATGATTCAATCACTAAATGATCAAAATTTCAAAAATATCCTACTTGTCTCATGGAATATGAACTGTAAACACCACAACTTATAGCTCAAATGATGATAAAAGATTTTTGCATTTCTGTGTAATGCATTATATACTGAAGGACTTTAGCTCTGCATATATTATTTACAGAGTGATTTTTAACTCAACGATTGTGCACTTCGATAATGATGGAATAATTGATCTTGTTTCGCTAAGACTTGTTATTGTATGTCCAATAGAACAAACTTTTCATTACAAAACTTTATTTTGTTCTTGAACTAATGTGTCAAAAATCAAACCGTCAATAATATCTGCAGAACTAAAGTCCTTCAGTATGCAAGTTACTGCCAAATAAATTGACTGAGTCAAAACCAACTATTGTCAGTTTTGAAGAATGGCATGTTTGACTTAATATTTAGTTTCAAACTCGTGACATTTTTTGGACAGAAGATTCTGTTGTCAGGTGAAAGATGAGAGGTCACAGTCTGAGGATTGTGCGTGTGTGTGTGTGTGTGTGTGTGTGTGTGTGTGTGTGTGTGTGTGTGTGTGTGCGCCTGTTTGCAGTTTGAGTATTTCGGCAGAGACCAATAAGGATTCTTCTATTGCCGATTTTGTTCAACAACTGACTCAACAGGCTCCAAGTCTTAAATGTTTGGTTGTTCCTGGCACTCGGATCCTAACTTCCTAAGTTTTCTGCTCATTTATTCCTATTTTCGTTTGAATATATCACGCTGGAAAAGTGCATCTGCGAAATGCCAATAAGGTCGTGCAATTTAACCATGTATTACGGTTTCAGTGCAAACATTCAAAATAAAAAACAAGTGGCAGAAGTCAGAATGAACAACCTTAAGAGTTCAGTGGTCCAGGAAGAGGCAGACAGTTGAAAAACACATTAACCTTGAATGAATAAGCAGAAACCTCTTTCCGGAATGTTCCGCTTAATTGGCCACAGAATTGATTTGCTGTATTCAGGGTTGAAATAAAAAGGCTTTTATGCTTCATGTAACAACCATGGAAAATTTTAGGGCCTGGCAAAAAAATTTAAAGAAAGATGCAACCGAATTGTGAATGTCGTCGGCAGAGTCAGAGAACTGCGAATTTTCTGTTTTTTCCATACCATATCAGTAAAAAAAAAACAACTAAATATCAACCTTAAATTCAGTTAGAGTCATAGTTTTTTTCACAATAAGAAATCATAGTTAATGGCACTATTTAAACTGTTATACTATGCTGAAATTTACACTAGCAGGGGAAACAGTGATAGAAGTTGTTTCACAAACACAAATCCAAACTGCTACAACAAAACATCCCTCAGGAATTTAACTGAAGTTCAGCTGAACTCACAGGATCATCCAGAGAGCAACTTGGCTCAGGTTTTGTTTGTATTGATTGTATAACTTGAAAAATATTCTTAAAGACAGTGCAAACATTGTGCAAAGCAGTCAAACATTATCAAAGAGTTTAACCAGGGAAAATAAGCGCCTCAGCTGATGAACAGTACCCAAAACAGTGCCTCTCAGAAAAGGGGATACATTATCAAAAATCAAAAAAGAAATTCTAGAGCACACGATTATTTGGGTCACTTAAAATGGTGCAGGTGCACCATTATAAACTGCCCAAAAAATCATGAGGTCCCAAATTTCTTCCTTTGATTTTTTTTTTTATTTTCAGAGACTTTCTCTGCAGTTGAGCAGTCCTAAGCATTACTCCAGTCGATGGAAACTGCCAACTACTCAACCAAAAGGAATGCATACGGTTGCTGAAGCACTTTCTGACTGAGATGGGACTGCTGTGGACTTTGCCCTTTGGTGTGTCGTTTCACCAGGGGCTGTTCAATCATGATTTGGAGCTTCATTCAGCCCAAGGAAAACCAGCTTTGCGGTTTCTGCCCAGAATGTTCATTTTTTTTAATAAATTTACTAATGCATGTGACTAACATACAGAGATTTGCCCAATTCTGCATGAGTGTTATAATGAAGCCCCAATTAAGACTGGTGTGTACCAGCAGTTTAGCCCAAACTCTCCCCCACAGACTCCAAAATGGCCCCATTTCCTTTGATACTCGCTGAATAGACTCAGTCATTCTGGAGTTTGTGAGAAATAAAACCGTGTTGCTTCCTGGTCAGCGTTTTAAAAACAGAGGAGCCAAGTCGGTGCTTTCACATTCTGTGAGAAACTGGAACAAAAAGTCAGAAATACTCACCATTCCACATGAAAGAAATGTTTGTGTTTGCATGAATGTGCACAGTTTAAACTGAGAGCAGCCAATGCTGATTCCTAAGCCAGAAGTATTAAACTGAAAGAGGATTTTCGGCTCACCAGCCCTCCATATCCTCATCAAGACAAATCAGCTGCACATTGTCAATGAGATTGAATCTCGCTGCACTTGCTGGGCCGATGGCAAAGCCCCTCCCAGTTGTAGAGAGCAGCACATGAGTGAGTCAGGTATGTGTGGTCCACAGCAGTCCAATAGGCTATCAAAGAATTTTTTTTTAAATTCAGATCTTGGTGCTATATGCAAAAACCAGTTTAAAATATATTTAAACATTAAGTGGGTGTGAGGTTTCTCACAGTGTGGCTGATTCCCAGTGACTCGGTGTATAAATCTCAGCATTTAGCCATGTGCTAATTTCAGTGTCAGAGCCTTCAGAGATTACGCAGTTCACTCTCAGGGATCATTTGGCACAACTAAAAGAAATAGAGGTGCTGATTTGAGAATTTACCAAAAAAAAAAGTGTACTGAATGTACTATAAACTTAAGATATCTTTCTGGAATAATAGAGGCCCTTAACATATCAGTAGAGAATGTATATTTGAATGCTTTAGATATTCAAAGTGAATGGCTTCACGTGTAGCAGTATGTTCGAGTGGAGATAGAGCCCACAGTTAAGCAATGAATGAATCAGCCTCATTCACTTAAGCTCAGGCCTGATTCAGTAAGTTCAGACCAATAAAAAGCAGCAATACAGCCTGAGGATTGAGTACAAGAAGCAGTCATTTAGCACTGATTTAGTACATAAGATAGTAGCACCAGGCCACAGATGCAAAAGACAGGAAGCAAAACAGAATTTATTTCTTAAATGCACATAGTGACTAAAGAACAGAAGATTAAAATACTGGGGGGATGGAAATGGAGAGGCAACAAGCTTTAGATTCAAGGAAAAAAAGTTCTAGAGTGGAACTTTAGACCAGATTCCGTCCTCCTGCAAACCTGTCAGAGCGACAGACAGAGAAAAGCTCTGATCTTCCTTAGAATCAGACAAAAGCCTGACCTGGTCCATGCAGGGTCTTTTTAAAGAGAAGCGCCCAATCACTGGAAATGGTGGCAGCTGGTCCTCTTGGCCAGTTCTAAATTGCTGCCTGATCTGATGATTGGCGCTCGCAGCGCTGTCCAAGTTTCAGGGGAGAGTGGTGGTGCTGAAATGACTTTGGCTGTGTCTGCTGTCGCTGTCCAAGGTACTAGTAGTTCCTTGAGTAACAATAAGGGCACAGAACATATACAGGGTGTTACCTGTGCACAGGCAGGGAGAGTAATTCCTATCTCCACATCAATATATATGAAACATAATGGCCACATCTGGAATTAGTGTTAATATTCTATTTTCCAGGATATTTACTTTCCAGAGACTAATATGTCGTTCAAAGAAAAAGCAAAAAAATTTTTTTTGATATCATTTAAGATTTGCAGTGCAGTTAAAAAAATGGACTTTAATTAACATTTTATCATGTTGCAAAAAAAGTATTTTTTTTTTTAACCAGTGTTTAACCAGGTAACTCAGTTAAGAACCAGTGCGGCTCTAAAATGATGAGGCAAGAACTGAGGCAAGTCTGTAAATCAAAGAAACAAAAATGATCAAAAATCAATATCAGTCAAAGATCCCTAATATAAATTATGCTGCAAGAAAATCAAATTAACTTTCATTGCAAATCAGCATAGTGTTAATCTCAAATAAATCAAAATAATAATTGGGTTATTGCCATTCAAACAGCTATTACTTCAGCAAATGAAGTATAAATGCTGCACAAACATTTACTAATCAATAAATCAATAAATTTGTATTTCTTTATTGATTTATTTGTTGTTCTTAAATAGTTTTGACTGATCCAGTCTGTTAATGCTAAGCTAATTAATAACAAGGGATTCAGTGCTATGAGACTCAATATTCAGTCATAAATAAAGTAGGTTTGAATTTAATAAGATTATTAAAGCTTACCTAATGCTCTTTTTTCCAGCTTTATTTGACGCGTTAGAGCAGAGAGAGTAGGACAGAGGAAAATGAAAATATTTTTGATAAAAGGTCAGATTTGAACCACTAATATCATGGCTCCAAATAGATATCACAGACATGATTAACAGGCTGCACCATAGAGACACCTACACAGCTCCTTGTTTCAGAAACATCTATAAATCTCATATATGTGTGTGTGTGTGTGTGTGTGTGTGTGTGTGTATCAGCAACACAAAAAGTGATTCAACTAAGATGTGAGTCACAATTCCATGTTCCTACTCTCTGTCGGCCATTTAGTCTGGATTGTCACACACCAGACACCTATTTACTGTTGGTGACATTGATGACAATCTACGACAGAGTCAGTTGGAAAGCCTTGCCTTCTATTCGACAGTTTTCCAGTCCACATA